>JAQQSV010000203.1:93525-187149 GCA_028646515.1 Pseudochirops corinnae
TGATGGTGATGATGATGATGGTGGTGGTGGTGGTGGTGATGATGATGGTGATGATGATGGTGATGATGGTGGTGATGATGATGGTGATGATGATGATGATGGTGGTGGTGATGATGATGGTGATGATGATGATGGTGATGATGATGATGATGGTGATGATGATGATGGTAATGATGATGGTGATAGTGATGATGATGATGGTGATGATGATGATGGTGATGGTGATGATAAAAGGGATAAGAGAGAACTGGTTGGAGGGTAACACTGAGACCCAGGGAATGGGAAAAGTCCCAGTGGAAGGCCTCCAGAGCACTGGGTAGATCTTTGGAGGATTTGTGGGAGGACATGGACAAGAACAGCACAAGGTGTAATGATGTGGACAGGTTGCAATCTGCACCATAGGAGGGAGTATCCACATTGGTGACACCATGGATCTATTGAAGTACGGAAGCCTTAGTTTATCTAACAACTGTTCTCATAACCACTCTGTGAGAAAGATAATGCAGCTATTATTATACCCAATATGAAGATGACTCAATTGAGGCTCAGAAAGAGAGAATGATTTGCCTCCAGGCACATGGCTCTAGGCTAGACTTCAACCAGCTCTCCTGAAAGGCAATGTGATGTACACATTCAAAATAGAACTAAATTTAGAGTCAGAAGATCTGAGTTCAAATTCTACCCTGGACATTCACTATCTACATGACCCCAAACAAAATCACTCTGAGACTCGGTTTCTTTTTTGTAAAATGGAATCTCTGAATTATGGAAATTTAGAGTAGGAAAGAACCTCAAAGACCATTGGTCCAACTTGCAGGTAAGGAGCCCAGTGAGTAGAACAGTAGGCCTGGAGTCAGGAAGATTTGAGTTCAAATCCAGTCTTACCAGCAGTCCTGGACAAATCACTTAATTTCTGTCTATCTCAGTTTCCTCAACTCTAAAATGGGGAGTATCGAATGAAATAGTATTTGCAAAGCACTTAGCACAGTGCTGGCATATAGTAGGCACTTAATAAATGCTTGTTCTCTTCTCCTCTCCCCTTTTCCCTTCCCCAAGACACTTTCAGGGGGGTCTGCAAGGTCAAAACTATTTTCATAATACTAAAATGGTTTAATTTATTTTTATTTTTGGAGGGGGGAAGGTAGGGCAATTAGGGTTAAGTGGCTTGCCCAAGGTCACAAGGCTAGTTTTGTGTTAAGTGTTTGAGGCCAGATTCGAACTCAGGTCCTCCCGACTCCAGGGACAGTGCTCTATTAAGTGTGCCACCTAGTCGCCCCTAAGATGGTTTAATTTCTAATGTGGTAAATATGAATAGATACAACCCACATAAAGCAAAGCTCTTTGGGGACTTCAGCAATTTTTAAGTGTAAAGGGTTCCTGAGATAACCCCTTGATGTCCCCTGATCTAATCCAACTCCCTTCATTTTAAATTCAGGAGAAAACAGGACCCAGAGGGACAAAGTGACTTCCTTGCCCGAGTGTTTCTGGGCCTTTCACCTGAATCTGTCCTGCCTCCCCACAAAGATAACAAACTCTACAAGAACAAAATTTCTGTCTTTCATGCCTTCTCTCTCCTAGCCCTCCCCTCTTTCCGTCCCACTCTCCCACCATGATCAGAAGCTAGAATAATGCCCCACACCCCACAACTGCCTAAAGAACCCACTAAGTGATACACAGCCCCCAGAGACTGAGCTCCCAGGTCGAGATTCTCTAGATAAAAAGGCCTTTATGATAAGCTTCCAAGCTCAGGAACTCGCAACTTGAGTTTAATCAGCCAGGAGGTCAGCTAGCTGAAACCTCCCCTTCCCCCACTCTCAGCCCCAGAGAGGACTCCCGTGCCAGGCTCCTGGTCTGAAAAAGCCAGAGAAGTCAGCATCAGGCCTGCAGAAAGCATCTGACTCAAGGGTGAAGGCATGTCTGGAGTGCACACCGCCCCTTCTCCGCCGGAGCTCAGAATCCTAGGAGCTGTCAGCTGATAGCCCAGCCCCTACATTCTCCAAGAGACTGGGAGCTGTTTGTTTCAGGATAGAGTTAATCTTATCTTCCATGCCTCCCCTGCATTCATTCCTACCTCTTGGCTCCCTGGAATGTCCTCCTCCTTCCTCTCTGCTGATCTAAATCCTTCTCATTCTTCCTCTCTAGGCCTAGAGAAGAGAGATGGAGCTTTGTGCATGAGACCCAACAAGAGCCAGACCAGTTTGACTGGACCCTATTAAAAGGGATGGTTGGGGTCTGGAGTGGTCAGGAAAAGCTACCCAGAGAGGAATGCACTCTCTCTTCACTAGTTCCCTCCAAGGCTTGACTTAAGAGTCACTTTCTATAAGTCTTTTGTGATTCCCCCAGCTCCCACCAACCTCATCACAAAATTATTTCATATCTATCTTGTATATACCTATATGCACATATTATCTCTCCCATAGAACGTAAGCTCCTCAAGGGCAGGACCTGTTTCAATTTTGTTTTCACATCCTCACAATTATGTGCCTAGTACATAATAGGTTATTAATAAAGGCCTTGTTGATTAATTGATTCTTCCCCCTGGTTTACAGCAGCCCTCTCTGTATTTTTCTTTTGGTCTTTTTAAGTATTTGTCCACACATCTTCAATTAGATGGTGGCAGCTAGGTGGTGAAGTGGATAGAGTACCTGGCCTGGAATCAGGAAGATTCATCTTTGTGAGTTCAAATTTGACCTCAGACGCTTAGCTGTGACTCCAGGCAAATGCCTTAACCCTTTTTGCTTCAGTTTCCTCATTTGTGAAATGAGCTGGAGAAGGAAATGGCAAACCACTCTGGCATCTTTGCTGAGAAAACCCCAAAATGGGGTCACAAAGAGTCAGACATGACTGAAACAGCTGAACAACAACAAACCTCAATTGGGTTGTAAGTGCCCTGTGGGGAATAACTGGGTCCGGTAGCCCATATACCGATCAGGGTACCACAGAACACTGGAGTTGTAAGGGAGCTTTGAGATGTCTTGCTCCATGGACTTATTTGTGAGAAAGAACTCATAGAGATGCTGATTAGGGGCCCAATAATGTCTGTTGATTAATTGGTTGAAGAGATGAGTGAGCTGACATCAAGTCTTCAAGCCTCTATTTAGGAAAGGAGTTAGGAAAGGAGCATAGTTTTAGAAGTAGAAAACACCCTCTAAGGACTCTGCCAGTCCAACCCCCTCTGAAATCGTGGCCTCAGGTTAAATTATTTGTCCTAGATCACAGAGGTAAGGAGAAGACATGATTTGAATTCAAGTCCTCTGACTTCCTCTTTCCACTAAGCCATGCTCCAGGACCCCCTCCTGCTGTTCTCCCTCCCCACCGACCCCCCTCAGTGTATGGGTACTTTCCTGGAACTTCAAATTTTATGGGAAAAAAAGAATAAAATGAGGGCAAAGGATTCTGGGACAAACCCCTGACAGTGGCCCTTCCAGAGTCCCCAAGATGCTGAGCCGTCCAGATCTCCAGTCCTGTTACGCTAAATAGGAGGGGCCCAGGCTGTGGTTGTGCAATCTGCTGTAAGCAGACACAGTCTTTGTGGGCGGTTGCATGGCTAGCAAGGCTTTTCTCAAAACAGTTTTCAAGCACTAGCCTTCTTATTCTCCATTAAGGTCGATAATAATAACAATGATAATACCAACTGATATTCTACATAATGCTCTAAGAGTTAAGAAACTATTTCCCCATAACAACCCTGTGAGACAGGGTCTGATTTAATTTAGCAGCATTTATAAACACCTCCTATGTGTCAGGGATTGTGCTAGGTACAGGAAATAAGATAAAGAACAAAATAGTTCCTGCCTTCAAACTGCTTACATTCTACTGGGGGTGAAACAATGAGCACATATACACTAGAGAGACAGACAGACAGAGAGAGAAAGAGAGAGAGAGAGAAGGAGGGAGGGAGGGAGAGAGAGAGGGAGAGAAGGAGGAAGGAAGGAAGGAAGGAAGGAAGGAAGAGAGGGAGAAAGAGAGAGAAAGAGAGAGAGGGAGGGAGAAAGAGACAGAGAGAGAGAAAGAAAGAAAGAGAAAGAAAGAGAGAGAGAAAAAAAGAAGGAAAGATAGATATAGATGGTTGGAGAGAGGGAGTGAGAGAGAGAATGAGAGACATTTGCTAAGTGCCCACTAGGTACAGTATATGGTGCTTGGCTCACTCTAGTTTTGTGACAATGCAGGTTTTTTTAAGAGATTTAGACAGAGTTCCATTATCATTTGATTCACTAGATGAGTTGTTTTTTTGTTTAGTTCATTTAGAGCTTTTGTTGTTTGTGATTTGGTCAAAACTTAGTAATTAGGTCATCTTGAAGCCTCAGCACATTTAGACCTAGAAGGGTTGATAGAAGATCTCCAAGGTCACTCCTAGCCAGAGCTGTGCTGGAGCCAGCTCCAACCAGCTCTTGAGAGCCTGGTTGTTAAGTTTTTAGTGTAAGCACTTAACACCTCAGAAATCAGCAAAGTTATAAATTGAGACTTGATTTATTGTTTTGTTGATTGTCTAGACTTCAGAAAGTAATCAAGAAAAATATTAACGATGAAGATGAAATTTAAAAGTGTGTTGTGTTTACATTTTTTAGAGAGCTGGTGGTTAAACATTTACCAGCCCACCTCTGCTCCCATCTCTAAATAATTTGTGATCCTAGGCTAGTGGGCACGGGACAATGATGTCCTCTTGGTACAGTGGAAAGAATACCAGCTCTGAAGTCAGGTGCCCTGGCTTAGAACCCTGGTGCTGCCACTTCCCACTTATTTCACTATAGGCAACTCACTTAACTTTTATGAACCTCAGTTTCCCCATGTACAAAATGAAGTTTGAACTTTTAAGTGCTATTGTATCGATAGTGGAAATAATGCTTAATTCAGTAGCAGGAGACATGGGTCCTAATATCCTGGCTCTGTTAAGTAATATCCGTGTGACCATGGGCAAGTACTTTCACCCCCTCTGGGCCTCATTTCCTCCAATGTAAAACAAGGGAATTGGACTAGATGACCTCTGAGATCCCAGCTAGCTCTAAATCTATAAACTCACAATATGGATCAATCTCTTGACATTGTTACTGGAAACCAAAGGTGACCTTCTGGCAGCTTCCCCTTTCCCCAAAATTTGCCCGATGATTTCTCACCCTGTCTCCCTTCTCGAAGCCTACCCTTGGGAGAAGATCTAATAAACTCATTCACACCTGAAAAATGATTGATATTAGTAGATAATTGATTATAAAATTTTTTCCCCAGGTTATCCTTTCCTTGGACATTTGCATTGGAAGGGGCTGGGGGTAGACTGTGGGATTGTTGGAGGTTACCTCTGACATCCAAGATCCTTGCTATCCTAAGGGGCAATAGTCCCCAAAACCTCTCCTTGGACATGAGGTCATAGGATCAAAGACTCGGAGCGAGAAGGGCCCTTAGAAATTAATCTAGTTCAATTCTCTCCCTGTATAGATTAGGAAACTGAGGCCAGAAAAGTGAAGTGATCTGCCCAGTCACAAAGCTAGTGAGTGAGTGATAGAGCTGGGATTTAAACTAGTTTTCCTGACCCCAAGACCTGTGATTTTTTCATCATATCCCAGATTTACAGAAATAAGTAACAGGTGAACAACTCCCTGGGGAAAGGCCCCACTCCAGAAGCAACTAAATTAAAAATTTCTGATCAACCAATGATAACTAAACTTACCAAATATCCATTCGGCCAATGCTGACTACACATCTGTTATCTGGGGGTCCTTTCCTAGGTGCTGTTGGAGTGGGAGAGTGGGAATGAGGCATGAAACCTGCAGCAAAGTGACGTGGAGGACAGAGGACAAGACTGGAAACAGTCTAGGAGAGGCCCACTTCTAGTCCAGGCTCTGGCATTAATGGAAACTCTCCAGGCCTCCATTTCCCTGTCTATAACATGTAGATTAGATTTTTCTAAGTTCTCCTTCAGCTCTGACATTCTGTGTTCTCACGTCCCTTCCAGTTCTGACATTTTATGTTTTAAGGCCCCTCTCAACTCTGATGTTCAGTGTTCTAAGGTCCCTTCCAGCACTGACATTTTGTGTTCCAAGATCCATTCTAATGCTGACATTTTGTGTTCTATGGCACCTCCCAGCTCTGACATTCTGTGTTCTAAGTACCTTCCCTATTCTGACATTCTGTGTTCTACAGACCCTCCTATTCTGACATTCTGTGTTCTAAGGCCCCTCCCAGCTCTGACATTCTGAATTCTAAGGACCCTCTCTATTCTGACATTTTGTGTTCTAAGGCTTCTCTCATCTCTAACATTCTGTGTTCTAAGATTCCAGTTCTGACGGTTAATGTGCTAGGTCCCTTCCAGCTCTGACATTGCATGCTGTCTGATTCTAATGCTTTAACATTCTGTGTAGGAGTCATTCAACTCTGCCCCATGCTTTTCTGAGTCATGCAGCAGATGCTCCTGGGAGCTGCCCCTGCACCAAGCTGCCTCCTGGCCTGGCCTTCTTACACAATAGGGTGACTCAGCAGCTCACCAGCAGGAGCTGGGCCTAGACTCTCCCACTCTCTCACCACGTATAGGGGCAGTTTGAAGGGACAGCAAACATTTGCTCTAAAGCCCTTGGGTGGAGGGGGAGGAGAGGAGGAGCTACGTCTATTTTGGTAGAAAGGAAGGGAAAGCAGGCCAAGGCAAAAACACTGGCCCATAGGAAAGGACCTTTTTTCTTTTCTTTTTCCCCCACGTCAAGTCAACAAGCATTTATAAAATGCCTACTTTGTGCTGAGGAAACTTTGCTTGGATCTACATATACAAAGACAAGCAAAAGACAGTCCCTAGTCTCAAGAGCCTCATAGTCTAATTGGGACGACAGCATGCAAACAACTACGTACAAATAGATGGAATAAACTGGGGGTGGTCTCAAAGGGAAGGTACTAAGATTGAGGAGGCTTGGGAAAGGCTTTTTGCAGAAAGAAAAAGAAAGTTTAGCTGAGGCTTAGAGGAAGGCAGGAGGTAGGCATGAGAAGAGATGGCATTTCAGGCATGGGGAATGGCCGGTGAAAACAGCTGGGGTCTCTAAGAAAAACCTCAGAGATCATTAACTCTAGGCCCCTAGTATGTCACTGAGGAAACTCAGGGCCAGACAGTTAAAGTGAGTTGCCCAAGTCACACAGCAAGGGGCAAGAGTTGGGATCTGAACCCAGATTTTCTGACTTTAAATCTGAGTCTAGTTTGCTACAAAACTCAGCTTTCTGGTGGTCTGTGTTGGCTTCCCAACAACAATTTGTTCTATTTTTAAAATTTTATTATATTGTATCATACCTATTATTCCATTGATCTTCATAAGCAATCTCCATTTTATAGATGAAGAGATTGAGGCACAGTGAAATGACTTATCCAAGGTTATAAATTATTAGCAAAACTGGGACCAGAATTCAAGATTTCTGACTCAATCTGGAGAATCTTTGTCACTCAACCACAGCTTCCCTTTAAAGCTTAGCTGTTACCTTTCCCATTTTCTCAGAACCCTGCTCTCTTTTAGGTTTCATTCAATAAACTGGTTTGAGAGATAACAAATTCCATTTGTTATTTGATAATAATTTACATTTGACAGTGCTTTAAGGTCCTTACCTGTGAGGTTTTTTTATAGATGAGGAAACTAACACTCAAAGCAGTTATACAACTTTTCCAAGGTCACATACTTCTGTCCCAGCAAGGATGCCAACCCAGCACCCTAGATCCCAAGAGGACCATCTCACTCCCTCTCTTGGCACTTACTCTTAAGACTCTGGGGAATACACCCGGAGGGCAAGATGGGAGAATGGGACAAATGGCTTCAATGAGCCCAGGGCAGAGATAACAATGGTTGGAGTGGGAGTGAAATGATTGGACTTTGGCAAGGAATTCCTCATTCAGTTGACAACCAGGGTTGAGTGGCTTCCTGTGGGATAGGTGGACCTTTGCTCTTGTCTTTGACTTCTGTGGTAGAACAATCCAGGTCTCCCATTTCTTTCTATGATCAGGACTTGTCCAGTTTTGCCTCTTTGAATGGATCCTCCCTCCCTATGTTTCTATCAGATTGGGTGAGAGGATGGTAAAGGTCAGTCAGGTGGCAGAGAGAAGCCAGTGACTACACAGAAGGGCAAGTGCAGTGACCAGCATCCTGCTGTGTAACCCTGACCACTGAACCACCCACCCTCTCCTTTCCTCCAGGGACTTTCTCCTCTTAATGCCTTGAATATTGTTGTTCAGTCATTTAATCATGACCCACTATTTGCGACTCCATGGACATACTGTCCATGGAGGTTTACTTGGCAAAGATACTGCAGTGGTTTGTCATTTCATTCTTCAGTGGATTAAAGGCAAACAAAAACTAAGTGACTTGCCCAAGGTCACACAGCTAGTCTGAACTCTGATTTGAACTCAGGTCTTCCTGATTCCAGGCCCAGTGCTCTATCCAATGAACCATATAGTTGCCTTACACGTAGTTGGTGCTTTTAAAAATGCTTGTTGAATTGGAAAGATTTTTCAGTGTCTCCCATTCAAGGGCAGGGCCAAGAAACAGCTCTCCAAATTGTAAGCCTTGCCACCTCTTCCCACCCCTATTCGGCATCTGGAGAGCTCCGTGGGGGAAGGGGGGTGTGGAGCTGCTTCCGCCATGGCTCTGAGGCCATCAGCCACAGAAAACTTGTCCTTTAATGTGTGACTCCTATCTTTCCTCTAGAGCCTTGGGGGTGGGGGTGGGAAGGGAGAAGAAGGGGAGGGGTGGGAGGCAGAGCTGACTTGCTCCACGGAGATCAAAGGGCCAGCCGCCTCCAGTGAGATCCGGTTGCTGGAAGGGGAGGGATGTGCTCTGGGAGGGAAACAAGTTTTAGCAGATTCCTCTTTCATCCCACAGCTCCTGGGGCTCCGGGCACATACCTCCGGAGGCCCAGGCAAGTCCGAGCAGGGTCCAAGAGACTGCAGTAGTTTGGAAGGGGAGGGGTTGGGGAGCAGAGGGGGTAAAGGGCTGGTCCAGCTTGGCCTTCCAGTGGTGGGGAGAGGACCTGAAGCCTTGCAAAGAAACACCACCGGTCTGGGACTGGCTGAAGGAGCCAAGGGTCAGAATCCAGTTGTGACTGGCCCAGCGACCCACCGGGGAAGCCTTGAGAAGATGCTCCACCCTTCCTGCATTGCTTAGATGCTCTCCACCCAGGAAGGCTGCAGACCAGAGCTGACTCACCTCAGTGGCTCCTGGGAAATTACAACCTGCCTCATACTATCAGTCACCCTCTCTGTGCAGTGGGGGTGAGAACGCATTCACCTCTCCATTGCCTACGCCCCGTAAGAAGGCAAAAGTGCACGTGATATCTAGGGGTAGCAGATTTTGTCCTGTACCTTTGAGGTGGTGTGGCAAGATGGGAAGCACTTTGGACTTGGAGCGTGGGCTTGAATCCTGCCTCTGACCCTTGCTGTCGTGCTCATGTCAAAAAGCCCTCCCTTGATATGTTCCTCCCAAGGAGCTAGCATCCTACGTCTCTCCTCTCTTTGGGGCTAGATTCAGCCACCTCAACTGCTCCCTCCACAGTCTCCAGTGATCTCTTTTATTTATTTAGTTCTTAGTTTTCAACATTCACTTTCATGAGATTTTGAGTTCCGAATTTTTTCTCTTGCCCTCCACTTCCCCCTCCCCAAGGCAGCATGCCATCTGATACAGGATACAATAACATTAGACATATTTCCACATTAGTCATGTTGCGAGAGAAGAATCAGAACAAAAGGAAAAAACCACGAGAAAGAAAAAACAAAAGAGCAAACAGTACGTTTTGATCTGCATTCAGACTCCACAGCTCTTTCTCTGGATATGGACGGCTGATGATCTCTTCATTGCCCAAGTCTTCTTCTCAATCCTGAACCTTTTTTTTTTTAACACCTCCGCAGCCTTTGTCGTCACTTTTTTCTCCTTGATACTGTCTAGTTTTCCAGACACCACTCTTTCCTGGTTCTCCTCCTACCTATCTGACTACTCCTTCTTGTTTTTCTTCTCTGGATCCTCCTCCAGGTCATGACTATAGGTGTCTCCCAGGGCTCTGTCTTAGGTCCCTTTCTCTTCTTTCTCTGTACTATTTCACTTAGTGATCTCATTAGCTCCCATGGATTTAACAACCATCTCCATGCCGGTGATTCTCAGATCTACCTATCCTGCCCCAAACTCTCTGCTGACTTCCATCCTAGAATCTCCAAATGCCATCTAGACATCTCAAACTGGATGTCCTGCAGATATCTTAAACTCAACATGTCCAAAACTGAGTTCATTATCTTTTCCCCTTAATTCCTCCCTCCTTTCCAAATGTCCCTATTATCGTTGAGAGAATTATCATCCTTCCAGTTACCAAGGCTGTCAGCCTAGTTATCATTCTTGATTCCTCACTCACTCTCTCACCCAACATATCCAGTTCTTTCCTACATACCTTCATAGCACCTCTAGTAAATGCCAGCTATCCCTCCCCGATACTGCTCTGCGCTGGTGCAGGTCTTCATTGGCTCACCCTGGGATTATCCCTTCCTTATTTCTCTCTACTCTAGTCTACCCTGCACTCAGCAGTCAAAGGGATCTTCCTAAAGCTCAGGTCTGACCGTGTCACCCCTCTCACCCCATTCAAAACTCCAGTGGCTCCCTATTACCTCACGATCAAATTTAAATCCTGTTTGGCTTTTAAAGCCTTTTATAACCCAGCCCCCTCCTATGTTTTTAGTCTTCTTATTGGAAATAAGTGGCTATAGGAGGGTCTGGAAGTGTTGGTAGGGAACAAAGAGTATGTCAACTTCTCTTGGCATGGTGTATTAGGTGGAGGGAAGCATGAGAGGAGTGGCCCGCCCTGGAGAGGGTGGCAAGGGATGAGGGGGGAAATAAATAATCTGGCATAAAAGAAAAATTCTCCAGATAACTGAGAGTCAGTTATTGTGGTTGGGAAATGAATTTGAATGAAATAAAGGGGAATCAAACATAGAAAATAGTCAGATAATAAGTGTCAGAACTGAATAAAACCTTAGATATCACTTAGTCCAACCCTCCATTTTGTTGTTGTCGTTCAATCGTATTTCAATTGTGTTCAACTCTTTGTGACCCTATTTGGGGTTTTCTTGGCAGAGATACTGGGGTGGTTTGCCATTTCCCTCTCCAGCCCATTTTATAGATAAGGAAACTGAGGCAAACAGAGTTAAGTGACTTACCCAGGGTCACACAGCTAGTAAGTGTCTAAGGCCAGATTTAATTTATGAAGATGAATCTTCCTTACTTAAGGCCCAGCACTCTGTCTGCTGTGCCACCTAACTGCCCTCTCTTTTTACAGATGAGGAAAATGAGGTCCAGAAAGTTTAGATGAAATGTAAAGGTCCAATTCATTTCAACAGGCACCTGTTACATGCATGGCACAGTGCTAGGCACTGGGGATAAAATACAAAACAAAAAATAGTCCCTGACCTTAATGAGCTTACATTTTGCTGGTGGAATACAACATGTACATATACAACAGATAAGTCCATAGACGTCAATTTGAAAAGAGAAAGAATAGTAAGAACTAAAGGAACCCACAAAGGCTTCCTCCAGGAGGTTGAAGGTGAAGTGAACCTTACAGGAAAGTAGAGCTTCTAAGAGGCAGAGGGGAGGAAGGAGATGCGTTCTAGGTTTGGGGGAAGGTAACCTGTGCAAAGGCAAGCACACAGAGATAGAGGGTCAAGGTCGCAGGACACCTGTTAGATCAGTTTGGCTACACTAGAGAGTGCATGAAGGGGTCACACTAGAACCTTTCCCAATACGTGTGGGAGTAAAGCCAGGTTGTTCACTCTCCCCACTATTATTTGATCTAGTTCTGAAAATGCTAGCAATAGCAGTAAGACAAGAGAAAGAAATTAAAGGCATAAATACATATAAAGAGGAGATAAAACTATTCTGATTCACCGGTGATGTGATGGTATACCTGGAAAATCCTAGGAAATCAGTAAAGTTACGAATAGAAACAATTAATAGCGTCCACAAAGTCATAGGCTACAAAATAGGATGATTGAAGGATTGTTAATACACCTGCAAAGGGAGCCAGGAGCCAGGTTGTGAAAAGTTTTAAATGACAAACAGAGGAATTTATCCTAGAGGCAATAGGAAGCCAAGGAGAGCCAAATGCTCAAATGATATAATAATTGTAAAGCACTTAGCCAAGTGCCTGCACAGAGTAAGCTCTATACCAATCGTTGTGGTTGCTGCTGTTGCTGTTATCTGTGCTTTAGGAAGATGATTTTGGCAGCTGTGTGTAAATGAACCAGAGACAGAGAGAGATTGAAATCTAGGGACCCATTTAGGAGGTGGTTGCAACGATCCAGGTGAGAGGTAGTAAGGGTGGTTAGATGAGTAGAAGGAGATGAATGGCAGGGATGTCATAGAGATGGATTGGACAAGACTTGGCAACCGATCAGATACGGCGGTGGGAGGACTACAAGGTTGTAAACCTAAGGGACTGGAAGGAAGACAGTGTCCTCAACAGAAACAAAAAAGTTCAGAGGTGGGACAAGTATGGGAGGAAGATAATAACTTAAAGCAGGATGGGCTTGAGATGTCAACGGGACATCCTGGTGGGAATGTCCAGTTGATCTAAAACTGTAGTTCAGGTGAAAGAAGAGGGTCAGATTTAGGAAGGAGTCATCTGCACAGAGATGTCAATGAAACTGATAGGAGACCATAAGATCACCAAGAGAAAAGGTACAGAGAAAAAAGAAGGTCCAGACCAGAACTTTGGTGAATACCCAGTTAGAAGTGGGATATGTATGATGAGCCCCAAAAGAGAAATTGAGGAGCAGTCAGATAGGTGGGAGGAAAACCATTGGAGAGCAATGAACTGAATGCCCAGGGAAAAGTAACAGGGCTAAATACTGCAGAGAGGTCAAGAACGATAAGAAGAGAGAAAAGACTATTAAATTTCACAATGAAAAGATCACTGATGGATCACTGGTGGAGGGAGCTGTTTCAATTGCTCCATGATGTCAGAAGGCAAATTGTAAAGGGCTGAGAAGTGACTAGTAAGAGGGGAAAAGCAGGCAAAGAGTGTAGGTGACTTTTTCTAGGAATTTGTGAAAAGAAAGTGAGACAGAATAGTTCAGGGATATTACAAGGGTCATGTGGAGGTTTGTCTTAAAATGAGTGCAGAGCTGGGCAAATCTATGGGCAGCAGGGCAGGAGCTAGTAGATAGGAAGAGGCAGAAGATTAGAGAAGCTGTTGGTTGAGGGGGCAAGCTACCTATTAGAATGGACTGGAAGGGATGGAATCAAAGACCCAAATAGAAGGGTTGGTCATCTCTTTTTCAGAGACAGGAGCAAAGGAATAAAAGATAAGGGATGATACTGAGGGAGACTGAAGTGTGGAATATGGGAGAGGAGGGAGCTTTATTTTCTTGGTAAAAATCCTACCTCCCGGAAGGTGGGAGCCTATTATAGCAACTCAGATGAGAGCACTGAAGCCTCTGTTAGCCTTCCCTCTGGACCTCAGTTTTTCCATTTGAGAAGTAGGGCTCATCTGATGTAGCAGGGAGATGGATTGAAGTTTAAGAAGGCAGGATTGAAATTTAAATCCAACACACAGCTCCCTTGTCAAAACCTTCCTCCCCGAGCACTCTGAGCAGAATGAGACAGTGCCCTGGGCCTGAGAGATGACTCAGACCTCACTGGGGTATCAGTCTGCCTCTGGAAGAAGCTCCCTTTGCTTGGGATAGAGCAGGGGCAGTGATGACCACAGCTTTTCTGCAGGAACTCATTGCCTATCAGCCTCCTTTATCGTTGGTTCTGAAATTGATTCTGCATGTTAGCTCAGCAGCAAAGCAGGGCCGGGGTATTAGATTGGGGTTAGTCCAGCCAACCAATGAGTTAGGGGAGCAGCCAGGCACCTGGAGGGGAACTAGAAGGAGTCAGGGGGGAAAACTAGAAGCTCACAGGGAACTCTTGATCCAAGCAACAGAGAAGAGAACAAGGGAAAGGGAAAACATTAATGATTTTTATTCCAAACCATGCTCTGTTGAGCTAACAAAAAAAAAAAAAAAAGAAAGAAAGAGAGAGAGATCAAAGGGGAAAATTTGCAAGTTAGATTTACTCTCAATTCAATTAAACTATGGGAAGCTACAGCAAAATAGTATTAAGGGTCTAACTTAAAGTCACAAACACAAAAATTCTGGTTGCCTTTGCAGGTCTCTAGCCAGGACTTCTCTTGCCTTCAGTTTACTTGCCTTCCATTCTCTGGGCTTTTAGGACAGATCAGAATCAGAAAGGAATTGGGCTTTCAGTACCAGACCTGGGTGAAGGCCTGGCTTTACCAGGGCAGACTGGAGCTAATTCAGTTTGCCTTCCAAGCTGCCTCCTCCTGGATCTTGGAGCATTGGGAGGAAGGCATGCTTCCCTTGAACTTTGTAGTATGTCCCCCAAATGGTCTTGATTTTCCATAGGTGTGCCAAGGACACTCCTTTTCTCCCAACAGGAGAGCAGTTTTGCCATCACTTTTTCCAAAGAAGGGAAAAAGGAGATGGCTATTCCCACTGTCACCCCAACACCTCTGTCCCATAACCTGGAGTCAGGAAACTATGACCAGCCTGCTTTGGGTTCAAGATAATCTACAATTTGGTTTCCCTATCCAATGTCAGTGATCTCACTGACAGGGGTAAAAACAAGGTCTTGACTCAGGATTGTGTAACATTGTCAGTGTGATGACTTCTAGTCCTGATTCTGGCATGATTCCCCATAAGGTTACTTAAACTTCTATGGATCTCAGTTTCCTCTTCTGCAGGACTATATGTAGGAATTCTACCTCATTTTTTTTTTTTGGAAAGGGGAAGGGAGGGCAATTGGGGTTAAATGACTTGCCCAAGGTCACACAGCTAGTTTTGTGTTGTGTCTGAGGTTGGATTTGAACTCAGGTCCTCCTGACTCCAGGGCTGGTGCTCTACTCACTGTGCCACCTAGCTGCCCCTATATGTAGGAATTCTGTGCTGATGGAGTCCAAGAAATAATTATTAGGCACACAAAATGCAGGGAGAGCCTTGATTGGAAAAAAGTTTTGGTTTTTTTTTTTTTTAAATCATGGTTCATGAATATTGCTGTTGTGTTATAAAAAATTGAAGAATCCAGAGAAACATGGCAAGGCTCATACCAACTGATGCCAAATGAAGTAAGCAGAACCAGAAAAGTAACTTACATAATGACTACAAGAATAGAAATGAAAATTACAATAACCACAAAACTCTCAAAATGAACAACGTGTAATCCTCATCACCAAGTGTGGCAGGGAAGAAGATGAGAAAAAATACATTTCCCCTCCCTTCTATTGCAGAAGGAGGGTTTACAGGAGGTGTGAAGCATTGCATAGACAGTAGTCTCTGTTGATATCTCAGTTAGTTTTACTAAACTATCTACTTTTCCACTCTTTTTGTTTTATTCTTTTAACAAGGAGACTGTCCAGCACGGAGAAGAGCAGAGATGTGTCTAGAAATGAAGGTAAGATAAAAATGAAAGCTATCAATATAATTTTTTAAATGCAAAGGAGAAAGACTATTCCTTGTCCCTCCTTTACCAATGTCCCTGGCCAGGAGAACTACCTAGAAGCATCAGGGCAGCCAGTGGTGATATAAGAACCAATTAAACTCCATGTAAGGGTTTATCTTTACTTGTTGCCTGACTTTCTCTGGGGCCCTCAGGTCCAGTACCTTGGGTTCTGGCCATGTGGGAGCTTGGATGCTCTCCCACTGTCTTCCATCTGGATGTTAGACCTGAGATCAGAGGAAATGAGGATCGTAGCTCTGGGATTCAGAGGCCATCTAGTCCAACCTCCTCATTTTACAGATGAGGAAACTGAGGCCAGGAGAGTATAGGTACAGATAGTAAGTGGCAAGGTCAGAATCTGACCTCAAGTCCTCTGGCACTGAAGTCTTGTCCCTGCACCACAGTAAAGGAGCCGCTAAGATCGTTTCTTCCCTTTCCCAGCCCACTGTAGTCTGGGCTAAGTTCACCCTCACTTGAGCCTGGCCACGAGCAGACAGGGGTACCCTGCTTTAGACAGACTGGCTCTAGAACAGTGGTTCTCAACCTTCCTAATGCCGCGACCCTTTAATACAGTGACCTCCAACCATAAAATTATTTTCGTTGCTACTTCATGACTGTAATTTTGCTACGGTTATGAATCTATCTGATATGCAGGATGTATTTTCATTGTTACAAATTGAACATAACCCACAGGTTGAGAACTGCTGCTCTAGAAAATTATATCTATAATCTCAATAAATTTTATTTTTACTGACTGATTTTTACGGAATGAGTTCTCCATGAAAATGTACTATGTGAAGGGGGACATGGGGAAGGGGATCTAGACTGAGAAGGCCTGGCCTTAATCCTGGTTCTGTGGCCTAATTAACACCTATGTGACCTTGGGCAAAGCTTCTCTGGGCCTCAGTTTCTTCATCTGTAACACTGAGGTGACTCCTCAGGTCTGTGCCAGTTCTGAATCTATGACCCCAAGTGTCATCTTAGATAGAGTGCCAGACTTGGAATCAGGAAAACTTGAGTTCAAATACTGTCTTTGACAAATATTTACCATCTGTGTCATCCTGGGTAAGTCCTTGGGGATAATAACAATCCTCCTTCTGGGGGTTGTGGCAAGGGTCCGATGACACAAAGCACATAAAGTGCTTGGAAAGCCTTAAAGCGTGTGTGCGTGTGTGTGTGTGCGTGTGTGCATGTGTGTGTGTGTGTGTGTATGTGTGTGTGTGTGTGTGTGTAAAACGGTAGCCATCTCTAGGGTGGAGCGGGGATGGAAGAAAAAATACCTAAAAAGTGCACAGCAGAGAATAAAAGAAAATTTAGAAGGAAACATAGAAAGGAGAGTAGCTTTGAAAACAATGTGTAGCACTTACATGGTTTTTCAAGAAATGTAAACAGTGTGAAATGTAAATTCATGTTTTTATAGTGTATCTTATTTAATGTTGTGCTGTATACATGGAAATGTTCTCTTTTTTTTGTCTTTATGTATTTAAGTTCAAAATGAATTAAAAAAAAAAAGAGAAAGCCTCGAAGCACTTACATAAACTCTAGCTATTGTCATTGCGGTTGTTTTCTATGACACCATTCTTAATAGTATCCCTTCCTCTGTGGCTTTCTATTCCTCAAAAGGACTGGGATGAAATTGGTTAGGAAAGGCTGCTAAGAGAAGGTAAGAAAATCTGGCCCAGAAAGATGAACAGATCCATCATGGCAGAAAGAATACTGATTTGGGAGCAAAGGGCCGGGGTTTGAATCCTGCCTCTGTCACTCACTCCCTTTGTGACCCTGGATAAAAGATCCTCACTGGGACCCTTTAACCTCACTGGGACCTAATCTCCTTATTTATAAATGAGAAATTTAGACCAGATGGCCTCCAGGGTAACTTCCAACTCTAAATCAATGAGCCCATAACACAGAGAAGTGTTAGGCCTGGATCTGGGGGGCATTCAGCAAATTCACTTTATAAAAAGACTTAACTTGGGATTCCTCTAAATAGACATCTTCCCTTCTAAATAAAATAATAATAATAATAATAATAATAATAATAATGACTCATATTTCTGTAACTCTTTAAAGTTAGCAAAGCATTTTTCTCACAACACATGCTAAGAATTCATTTTATGGGGCAGTGAGGTGGTGCAGTAGATAGAGCGTTGGCTCTGGAGTGAGAAGAACCTGAATTCAAATGTGACCTCAGACACTTACTAGCTGTGTGATCCTGGACAAGTCACTTAACCTCGATTGCCTCCAAAAACCAAACAAGAATTCATTTTACACCCACCTTTTCAGGAATGTGGCTGACATGTGAAGCAAGGTAGCCCTGCCCACTTTCACAAATCCCCTTCCCAAAAGCTCAATGTAAGGGAAGAATAAACATGAGAGATGTTCTAGGCTGACTACTTCATATTAAAGATGAAAAAACTGAAGCTGAAAGGGGTGTAAATGACTTGCCCAAATCCATGAAGTTAATAAGTAGCAGAAAACAGATTCAAAGTCAGGTCTCCTAACGCCAAGTCCAAAACTCCTTCCAAGAGACGGCACACTATAGAAGAGAGTGCAGTCATTACATGCCCTACCCCCATCCCCATCATCAAGAATTTTTTTTTAAACCTGAAACATAAGAAGCAGCACCTTGCATCCCAATCACTTTGCTTCGTGGGATAGAGAGGCTCGAGAACAGATTTTAAAAGAGAGTTTTAAATAAACAGGAAAAAAAATAAAAATAACACTATCTGTCTTAGAACCTGAACACTGAATTGTAGCCCCAGGCTTATTCAATCAGCTGATTCATAGAACTAGAAGGAACCATGGAGATTATCCCATCCAACCCAATCATTTTACAGAGAAAGGAAATGAGACCCAGAGTTGCCCCAGGCTACTCAGAGAGTTAGTGGAAGATATGAGACTCGAATCCAGGCCTCATGATTCCTAGCCCTCCACTCTTTTCCCACACACACACACACACACACACACACACACACACACAGAGTTGTGTAACATCTAGGGATGACCCAGGCACAGCACCACGCATTGGGTACATATCTCTCCATCCCAACCCATCGCCCAGCACCCCAATCTTGGCACCCCAATCTCTTATCCTTGAAAGTAAGCTAACTCTGGAAACCTGGACTTTCCTAGTGTGAAATCATTTATTTGCAAAGTGACGGGGTCTGGAGTGTGTGTGTGTGTGTGTGTGTGTGTGTGTGTGTGTGTGTGTGTAACAAGGGAGTCCTAGGATCAGAGGATTTTGAGCTGAAAAGTCCAGAATCAGCAGTTATACTCTATTTTTCACCTCCGCTTCTCCAAGGCCGCAGCTCTCCTCCTCCTTCACTGTGCTTGGCCCAGGAGTGTTCTTTACCTGATTCATTTTCCCCAAATCTGGGGCCTAGAGTTTCTCGACAGCAGATGTCTGGGGCATAGATGCAGTACTGGGTGGTAGAAACCAACATCATCCATAGCAAAAGACCATTGCCCATGAGCCTGGTGACCTACCCACTAGAAAGGGTTTTTTGGGCTGAAGTAGACATCTTGCTCTGAGAACAGGGTGAAGCACATGCACAGAGCGTGTAATAAAATGAAAAGAGCCCAGGACTTGGAGTCAGGAGTCAATCTGGGTTCGAATCTTGCCCCTGGCATTCGGTAACCAAGTAACTTTGAGCAAGCCACTTCCCTCTCTGGGCTCCAGTATCCCCATATGTCAAATGAAGAAAATAATACCTTTCCTGCCTGCCTTAAGAATTCTAGTGAGGGGGCAGCTAGGTGGCCCTGAAGTCAAGAGGACCTGAGTTCAAATCTAACCTCAGACACCTGACACTTATTAGCTGGGTGACCTTGAGCAAATCACTTAATCCCAATTGCCTTGCCTTCCTCCCCCCTCCAAAAAAAAAAAGAATTCTAGTGAGGCAGCAACTCAGATAATATACATAAAAATACTTTTAAAATAATAATAATAGCTGGCTGACATTTATGTAGCTTTCAAGTTGGCAGTGCTTTATTTATGTTATCTCATTTCGGCCCCACAACAATCCTCTGAGATTAGGGATTACTAGTATTATCATCCCCATTTTACAGTTGAGATAACTGATGGTCAGAGAGGTTAAACCATTTGCCCACGATCACACAGCTAGCAGCCTCCCTTGACCTGTCTCTCCATCATCTAAGTGGTTCAAAACAATTGTTATTTGTGGAGTGTCTGTAGCCAAGGGACTAACCAGGCCCAAGAAGAGGCATTGCACTTGCTAGCTACCTCTATTAGGCAACTGAGGCCTAGATTGGGTGGCCTAGATTGTCATACTCACTCCTTGACATTTTAGGTCTCCTCTCCAGGATTGGCCTACTATGGAACAGTGGAATGGTGTGCTTGCCAGAATACAATGAAAGTCTGGAGTCTTACAGTACTAAGATCCTGAGATCCCCATCCTTTCAAGTTAAGTTCCTCAGTTAAAGCTTTACCTCTATGTGGTCCCTGTTCCCTTAGAAGAGGCTATTCCAATAATGCATTAACAACCAGAAGGTCTGGGTTCTAGCCCAGGTAATTGTCACTGATTAGTCATGTGAACCTCAGAAAGCTACTTACCTGATCTGCCATTCCTAAAATCACCAAGAACCTCAAAACTGTTTTTTCTTCTTTTTACGCATTCAAAAATCATCAGCAGACACAAATATCCCAATACTCAGAAGAACAAAAAAAGAGAATTATGTGCTTGTGGGTATGACCAAGTCAAAGCAACTGCATGAAATCAGGGAACTTCTCTTCTAGTTCAAAGGCCTCCCAACGGCCAGATGCATCAGTCTTTTATCAGTTTTCATCCTCCTTGCTAAGTCCTGAAACATCTGCTGTTGCTGACCAGTCCTTGAAAGTGTTCCAGCGCTACTACCCTCTCCTGTGTTCTTTTCTCTCTTACTACTCCATATATTTTCTCCACTGCTCCTCTTTTCTTCTCCTGCCTCCCAAATGTCAGTGTTTCTCAAGCCTTATTCTTTGGCCCTTTGCTCTTATCTCTCTCTCTCTTTTCTCATTCCTGAGGTCTCATTTAGTCCAACTCCATTAGTTCTCATTTCTATGCAAATCTCTCCTAAATCTGTATCTCCAGCCCTAGCCTCACTCCAGAACCTAATTGTCACTTCCACTTGAATCTCCCTTTATCACCTCATACTCAATCTGTCTAAAATGAAGCTCATTTCCTTAGTCCCCCAAAAGACTCCTCATTTCAGTCACCCAGGCTAAACACCCTGCAGTTATACTTGACTCTCTTGCCTTTCTCCCCATCATATCCAATCAGTCACCAAGTCCTGTCCATCCTTCTCCTTTATGATTACCACGGGCCCAAGCCAACTGGCGTTCCTATTCTTTCCATCTCCTGTCTCCAGGCCATGTCCACCGTCACGGTGCCCACACACTAGACATGACTCATTTTCCTCCCACCAGAGCTTGGGACTCTGCTGCTAAGACACAGCTTTGAGAGGTGACTTCTCTCATCATCTTTCTGAGAGCCAGGCCATCTTCACACCATGACTGAGTATATTCCCCCTTTTACATTTCTCCCTTATGTGGTTGTCTTACCCCATTAGAATGTAAACTCCTTGAGGGCAGGAGTTCTTTTGTTTGCTTGCATTTTTGCTTCTGGTGGTTTAGCACAGTGCTTGGCACTGTAGTAAATGCTTATTAAATGCTTTATCTACCTACTTACCTATCTATCCACACCTTTATGCAAGCTATCCCTCATCTATGGAATCACTTCCTCCTCACCTCTATTTCTTAGACTCCCAAAATTCCTTTAAAGCTCAACTCAAGCGATGCCTCCTACTTGGGATCTTTTGTGATTCCCCTGAAGCTAGTATCTTCCCACCCGCATTCATTCTGTATAGATTCTGCATATATCTAAATGTGTACATATTGTTTATCCCAATAAAGTTCAAGAACCTCTTCATTTTTGCTTTTGCATCCCCAGCCCTCAAGGCACAAGGCACATAGTAGGCAATTAATAAATGTTTATTGATTAATTAATAGCTATAATTGCCTTCTAACTGGCTTTTAGAACAGCTAAGTTATGCAGCAGATAGAGTGTCAGGCCCAATCAGGAAAATTCATCTTCCTGAGTCCAAATATTAACTCAGACAATTACTAGCTATGTGACCCTGGGCAAGTCATTTAACCCTGTTTGCCTCAGTTCTTGACCTGTTTAAGGGAGAGAGAGAGAGAAAGAGCTGGATAAGGAAATGGCAGACCACTCAAGTATCTTTGCCAAGAAAACCCCAAATGGGATCGCAAAGACTCAGACACAACTAAAATAACAACCAACTGGCCTTTCCTGCCTCCATTTTCTCAACCTTTCAGTCTATACTGAGAACACTACCAGATTAATTTTCCTAAGGCACTGTAGCCATCATGCCACTCTCTACCCATAAACCTCCAATGGATCCCAACTGCCAGACTCTTCAGCTTGCTTTCTAAGGCCCTCCACTACCTCTCCAGCCTTTTCTCCCACTCTCCCATCCTCCCTCAAGTTATTTCCTTGCTGTTCCCCTAGCCTGGAAGACCTCTCCTCTTCACCACCACACTGAATCAACCCACCCTTCAAATCACAGCTCCATCTCACGTCCTCCGAGAAGCCCGACCACCCATGCTTCTGATTGTTCCCTCGCCTGAGTTCCTACAACATTTATGATCTAAACTTCTCATCAGACTTATAACCCAAATATCCCAGGTATCAGTGATGATAATAAAAATAATATCTAATATTTATATAGCACTTTAAAGGTTTTCAAAGTGCTTTATATATGTTATCTCATCTGAACCTCACAACAACTCAAGGAAACAGGTGTTGGTAGTTTCCCATTTTCTAGGTGAGGAGGCTGAGGCTAACAGAGGGTAAGGGGTTTGCCCAAGGGAGTGTCTCAGGCAGAATTCCGTCTCCTGTCTTTTGGGGTCTAGGTTGATTGACCACAAACTAATGATGCTAATCCCAGTTTTTCTAAAGCAGTGGTTCTCAACCTTCCTAATGCTGTGACCCTTTAATACAGTTCCTCATGTTGTGGTAACCCCCAACCATAAAATTATTTTCGCTGCTACTTCATAACTGTAATTTTGCTGTTATGAATTGTAATGTAAATATCTGATAAGCAGGATGTATTTTCATTGTTACAAATTGAACATAATCCACAGGCTGAGAACCGTTGTAAAAGGCTTCTATAATCCTGAACGTTAGGCAACTGAGTTGTGACATTCTGTATGATAACTTGGCTTTAGTTATTTCATCTCCAGTTTGGTGACATTCTTTCTATTTAGATGCGCCGCCTTTAATATTTTTTCAAATATATTTATGCCTTGTCACTCCTAAGTAGAAAATAAGCTTCTTGAGGGCAGTGACCCGACCTCATCCACGTTGCATTCATAGCCCTGGCAAACTGTTTTGGATTCTTAGCTGACTTTTCATGTTGTTTATCCTTGTCCTACACACCAGACCGTAAACTGCTTGAGGGCAAGTACTGTGTATTGTGCCCTTTCAAAAACTCACGTTTACATAGCAATTCAAGCCTTAGAGAGTGTGCTGCTCACAAGGACCCCACTAGGCACGTCCCTTCAAGGCCTAGTGCCGAGAGCCTTGTATTCAGCCAATTGTATACACTTGTTAAAATACACACTCCTTAGCCTGACTTTAAGGTCTAAGATAGCTGGCTCCTTTCCAGCTTCATTTCAGTCTCTTTGCCTTCATGTACTCTACAGCGCAAAGTGGACAAGAAACTGTTCCCAGATCTCATCTAGCATTCTCCTTTGTCTATATCTTCATGGAGCACATCCCTGTTGTTGGACGACTACTCCCTTCTCAGCTCAGCTTATGGAAGTTCTTCTTAATGGTCAAGGCCCACCCCCTCTCTGAGGTCTTCTTTGACCCGCCCTTAGTTAAAAGCGGTCTACTGCAGCTACATTTCTCATAGTACTTTGTCAGGCTCTTCTCCCTTACCATTTCTATATTCTAGCTTGCATTGTTTTCATTCGTGTACAAGTCTCCTTCCCACCTACCCCCCTAACTCTAGATTGAGCACAAAAATGATTGTTTTTTCATCGTTGTCTCCCTATCCATAGTCATGAACCCTTGCACACAGTAGGGACTCAATACATGTTTACTGAATCAAATTGTTGATTTTTAAAGGAATGACCACTGGGGCAGCTCAGAGAGAGAAAGGCATTTTTTTTTTGTTCATTTGTTTGTTTGTTTCAAGGGGGGAAAGGGGAACAAAAAGTCCATCTATTGTTCTTTGACCTGCCCCCTACTACCTTCCCAGGGCCCCCTACTGCCCGGGATCCTGGGGGCTGCAGTCCTAGCCCAGATGTGGGGAGCCCCTGGCTGGCTCAGCAGCATGGACCCTTGCCCTGGAGCTGCTGGGAAGGCATGGAGACAGAGGCGGTGTTCTGTTCCTGCTGAGCTTTTCCATGAAGCCTTCTGAAAGGATGCTGGCTCCCTTCCAGCCGTTAAAAATGGAAATGTACCCGTCTCTCAGTGAAAAGGGACTTGCTCTTTATCCCTGGCCCCCTTGCCTCTGTGATCCCAGGGTGGGCAGGGGCCCCTACCTCCCCCCCTTCAGGGTTCCCAGTGGGTGAGGGGAGAGGGAAACAGAGGTCACTATGAGTCCATCTTGAATTGGAGGCTCCCACCCATGTAGTGGCTGAGATAGGGAGTAGAATTGCCTTAGTCCCACCCATTCATTGCTGTGACCTTCCCCTCCCCTGACACTCCCCTTGGTCACCTTGTGCTAATGGTCTAGGTGACTTCCCAGCTCAGCATAGGCTGGTTCCTCCTGGAGGAAGGTGGGGATGTAGATAGCAGAAGAGCTGGCATTTGGAGTCAGAGGACCAGGTTGAGACTCTGGCTCTGTTACCTGCTGCCTGTGTGACCTTGGGCAAGTTACTTCTCTATGGGCCTCATTTACCCCTATGTTAAATAAGGTTGAACTAGATGGTTACTAAGATTCCTGCTAGCTCTAAATTCTAGAATTCTAGAATTATTCCTGTTAGCAGAGAAGGACTAGCTAGGGAGGGCCAGGGTAGAGAGGTTGGGGAGCCTGGAATGTTTCACTTAAATTCTCTCTGAAAATGGAGGAGCCCAATGAACCAAGGTCTCCAAGTTCAGGAGGAATATGGCTTGGAGTCAGACCCAGCATAGGCAGTCTTGTAGGGATGAGGAGAGGAGGAGGGATCAGAAAAGAGGAAGGAAGATCCTAGCTGGCTTCTCTCCTTTGTGTGCACTGTGAGGCAGAAAGAATCATCCAGTGAGTGACTAGGGCAGTACAGTGCTCTGCCTGGAGGAAAATATACTGAGGGAAATGGGTTTGGGCATCAAAGCTGAGAATTCTGAAAGGTCAAGGAAAAGACTTGAACAGCAGTCCTAGAAACTGGAAACCTGGCTGCCCAGGACAGTGGAAATGGAATTTTAAGACCTAAGGGGGAGTTCTGACCACAGAAGACTCCATTCATCTGAACCTAGGGCCCCTATGAACTCATCTGTTGGGTGGATTTTGGCATTGGACTTGCCAGGCAGGTTCAGTCCTTGCCAAGGAACAGCCCTGGGTCTCGACAGTGCTATCTGGTATGGCCCCATGCCAAAGATCTGGAGAGTGAGCAGTGGAAGGAAACAATCCTCATTCACCCTAATACCCGGAATAGCTCCCCTGATCAGGGGCCAGAGCTTCCCAACAGCATGGGGGTACTGGGGAAAGAGCATTGGTTTTAGAGACAAAGGATCCAAATACAAATCTTAGCTCACGACCTTGGGAAAGTCATTTAACCTCTTGGCCTTTTTGTTGTTGTTTAGTTGTCTCTGACTCTTTGTGACTCCATTTGAGGTTCTCTTTGCAAAGGTACAGGAGTGGTTTGCCATTTCCTTCTCCAACTCATTTTACAGATAAAGAAAGTGAGGCAAACAGGGTTAAGTGACTTGCCCAGGGTCCCACAACTAGGAAGTGTCTGGGGTCAAATTTGAACTCAGAGTCTTCCTGATTCCAAGCCCAGAGCTCTATCCACTGTGCTACCCAGCTACCCTAAAAGCCCGTTGGAAGGCTGTTCTTTGTTCGTCAAAGAAGGGGATTGGACTAGATGACCTTTAAGATTCCTTCCAGCTCTAAATCTATGATGCCGCTATCCTAAGTCAGCTAACCTCCCTGGTCTTCAGTTTCCTCCTGTGAAAAATGAGGGGATTGGCCCAGATGATCTCTAAGGGCCCCTCCAGTCCCAAATGGATGATTCTGCCACGTCTGGGGCACGGTTACCTTGTGAAAATCTTCCCCCACACAGGCCTAGCTCCTTTTCAAAACCTAAGGCCACTGCTCAGCACGGTGCCCAGCACATAGTAGGCACTGTGCTTATGTTTCTTGAGTTGAATTGAATCAGCACTGGGTGGTAGGAGTAGTACTGGGTTTGGACTCAAAAGATCTGGGTTCAAATCCAAGTCTCTTGTGATGTGACCTTGGGCAAATGATTTCTCCCTCTTCTGGCATCATTTTCTTCTCCTGTAAATATAAGCGGATGGGACTGGATGATCTCTAAGGGCCCCTCCAGCTCCAGCTAACATTCTGTGATATGTGAGATTGGGGGGTTGAGGTGGTGGTGAAGAGGATTGGGAAGCGGGTGGGGGCTGGAGCAAGAGGAGACGGAGAGCTGATTTCCAATTCCTAACTCTGCCATGCAGCCCTCTCTCTGTGCCAGAAGCAAAAAAACACACGGCTAACCCTGGGCTCCGTCACTCAAGAACTTCATTATTCACCCAGTGGGTAAAGTGCTTTGAGATCTTAGGGAAAGATAACACTGGAACACCGGGCTCGTCTCCAGCGAGGCGGAGGATGCAGGGGAGCAGAGGGAGGGAGGGCTGGGTGGTGAGGAGCGAGCAAGCCTCTCTCCGCACCTCCTCTGTGAGTTTCAGAGCTCGATCGTGACTCAATTTCCAGGGGTCTTTGCTGACAGCAATTGTGCCGGCCTGGCAGATTTTTGTTTTTAAAGAAAAAAGAAAGGGGGCCGGGGATAGGAGGGGAGAAGGCAGAGGAAAGTCATGCATTTCTTCTCCTCCTCAACCCTCCCCCCCCACCACCAAAGGGGAAAAAGCCAGGGCAGGTAGAAGAGAGGATGCTGAAGGTAAATTCACGATCCACATCAAATCTGTTTGAACAGCCCCAGTGCCCAGCTGACTAGGGCTGGTATTATCGCCTGCAGCAGCGAGAAAGCGGAGGGAGGGAGGGCGGAGGGAAGAAGGGAGAGAGAGAAAAAGGGAGGGGAAAGGAAGGTTGAGGCGGGGGGGGGGGGGGGAGTTAGGGAGGGAGGAGGAGGAAAAGTTTCCGATCCATTAGTAAGAAGAAGCGAAGTTTAACACAGCTCCAAAAGAGACGAAGGCAGAAAGCAAACCCAGGGAAACACTGCCCTCATGTGGCCCCGCGTGGACATTGCAGCCGGGCTCTGCAGTTAACAGTTGCATACAGGTGTGTTGGGGCGGGAGGAGGGCGGTAGCGGGCTGCGGCGAGGCAGAGGTGACCCAGTGAGGAGGCGCTGGGATTATACAGGGAGTCTAACGCTGCCCTTACCTGGGAGGAGCGGAGGTCTCTGTCCACCCTCGCTTGCTCTCACTTGCAACTGCAAGATGATAGTGGTTGATGAGGATGACAAAAGATTTTTTCTTCCCACGTTTTGGGGATGAGATGCCGGCTTGTTGTGGGGCGGAGGGGGGGGGAGGAGGAGGAACGGGGGTGGGTGGGAGGTTTGGAGTGAGGAGAGGGGAAGGTGGAGTCTCCGAGAATCAGGACAGGAAGAGAGTTAAATCTCAAGCTCACCCAAACAGCAGGCTAAGGTATTAGATCTTAGGCTGCTGACTGAAGGGAGGAGGAAAGTGGGAGAAGGTTGACACCCCGAGGAGGGAGATGTGTCACCCCTGCCCATGCTATCTGTTTGTTGTCACCAGGAGTAAAATTTTTAACTACAAAATTCAGCCCCATCCCCAAGGTATAGTCCAAATGCTACCCTTCCTTAGGCCTCTATCTCATCAGCAGAGGTGGGTTGGGTTCCAATTGCTATTGCACACACAATTCCTTTCTTCCTGAAAGTATAGAGAGAAACCCCTGGTCTTCAGGATGCCCTTTCACCTTTCCCACACTGCCTCCTAGGGAGCCTTGCCGCTGTTTAGCTGATTCTTCACCACTAGTTCAATTCAAATCAACCCAATGTATTACGGTACAGTGGAAAGAGCATTGGAGCTGGAGTTGGGAGACCCATCCATGTTCAAATCTCATTTTCAACACTAACTACCTGCATGATGTTGGCCAAGTCACTTAATTAAGCTTCCTGGGTCTTAGTTTCCTTATTGTAAAATGAGGGGGTTGGATTAGTTGGCCTCTGAGGTCCCTTCCAGCTCTTTATCCAGGATCCCTATGTGCCTATATCAAAATGAGACAAGGCCTTACCCTAAAGCAGCAGTTCTAAACCTGTGGGTCACAACCCCTTTGGGGTCGAAAGGCCCTTTCACAGGGGTCACAGGGGTCACCATCAGAAAACACATATTTCCTATGGTCTTAGGAACCTCCTCTATCCGTCTCCAGGTAGGTCCGCCCACATGTGGACACACTCACATAGGACTATTAAAGGGTCTCAGCATTAGGAAGGTTGAGAACCACTGGGATTTTAGAATCTCCTAGAGATAAATGCACAAATAAAAGAATACAGATCTTGGAGGACACTGGACGAGTGTGGAGAGGGTAAAGGGTAGAGAAGACTGGCCTTCTCTGTGGGCACAGTAGTCCTGAGCCACTATTGTAGATTGGAAGGGCACCAGGAAGTTTCCCTATCCAAAATTATACCCAGTGGTATTATATTCAAAATTCTAATATTGGTGAGTCATTCCTTTAGGTTAAGTGTTTCCTTCTCCCCTGGGATCCCCTTTCAAAATAGATTCGCCATCATCCCACCAACCCCAGGGGTAAAGGGCAAATTCCTAACATTGCATTGTGAATAAATTCATCCTCACTGTTCCCAAGACAGAGCAGAAATACCAGATGTCAGGGCAGAAGAGAGCAGGAATGAGGAAGAGGGAAAGGTATCATTTTTTTTTCCTCATCTGCTTGGCCTCTTGACCAGCTATAGCTGTGAGTGTCTGTCACAGCTATAAGTCAGCTGTGAGGGCAGAGCCCACACAGCCCAGAGGGCAGGGCCAGGTGTGCTCCCGTGACCACAAGCTAATCTGGATATATTAACTGTCAGTGCTCATACCAACCTGCCCACCCAAATCTAGATTTACGGTATAAAGCTTACTTCTGCTGACCTTCATATCCAGGTACAGTTCTAGCTCCTCCCCCAATATCTTCCTAGTCTTCACACATATCCCCAAAACCCTAGTATCTGATCATCTATACTTTTTTTGCCCCCAGAATGAGGACATCTGGTATAACTATACCACAGCTTTGTGGATCCTGATGGCACTGGAAGCAAGGTGACCTGGGCATGGAGGACACACATCCATACGCAATCTAGAAACAGAGGCCATATCTGGTGCTCAAGGCTGTTCCATTAGCAAGAGAGAACAGGAAGTGGAGTTTCAGGCCCAACTCTGTCACTTTCTAGCTATGTGATACTAGGTAAGTAAGTCTCTGTTTCCACTTCTGCAAGATAAGGATAAGAATACTTATGGGGTTAAATAGGACTGAGAGCCAGGAGGGACCTCTCATCATTTAGTCCAAGCCCCCTCATTGACTGATGAGAAAACAGAAACCCAGATTGGTCAAGTGACTTGCCTAAGGTCATACAAGCAGCAAGGAGTTCAGCCAGTATTCAGACTCCAAATCCAATGCCCTTTCCACTATTTTATTGTGGGAAAAGTGCTTTGTAAACCCAAAAGCATTACAGATATGTGAGCTATAATTGAAGTCGGTCAGGGCTGGCTTGTTCTCCCGGGGGGGGGGGGGGGGGGGGGAACAGGCTAGAAAGATGAAGAATTTAAACTCAGAGCTGGGGAGTTCTTCCTCCAGTGGATTTTTGGAGCATATGGCCCTGGGAAAAGTCAGAGGGGAGAAGGCCTTCCATGAAACTGAGATATGTTTTCAGAGAAGACATTTGGCTCTTGGTTTCTGGAAAGGCTTCATAGCCTATGAGCTATTGGTTGTTTGTGTGTCTGTTTTTAGTTCATTTTATTTGAGGGGAGAGAGGGAGTGTCAGGGAAAAAGGGGCAGAGGGAGTTGCTGAAGTTGTCCCTCTCTTCTGCTCTCCACCCCTGTGTCCCTGGGGTTGTCATGTTCTTCATGTTGCCTTGTTCTTCAGGAGCCACTCTGGGTAGTTGTCTATCTGGGAGGCTCAGAGCTGCCTTGGTTGGTACTTCAGTCCCATTGTAAGGGAACAAGGGGTGGGAGAGGATGTTAGCACTCCGAGTCTGAGTGGTTCTCTCCTTCCTCCCACATCCCACAAAAAGGGGAGCTGGCAAAAGTCCAGCTTCAACCCAACCCCAACATCTACTACAACTTCAATTCTGACTGGTGGGTGACTCCTCCCACCAACAGAAAGGGAGGAAGACAGGGCTAAGGATGCCCAGAATTATTTGTCCAAGGTACTGAACTCCTCCCTATGTAACTTGGAGGCCCCCCCTGGCTGGGTCTCTTCCTTTAGGGCAACCCAGCTACTCATCTCTTGCCACCTCCCCACTCCATAAGCTCTCTCCCCACAAAAGAGTCTGACAAAGGCTCTTTCTAGAGGTTTGCCTCACGGTTCTGTCTGCTTCTGGTTCTGTGCCTGCTGGGAGCCAGAAAGGGTACCTCTAAGCAACTATACACCATGATGTGCATGGACAGGGAATGGGTCCTACCCATGCTGGGAGACAAGTTTATTTGGATCTAGAACAGCTTCTTCCTCAGCCAGCATCCTGATCACTGTCTTACCTCTTTGGTCTTTGAATCAAAGTTTCTGGTTTACCTTTGAGGCCGTAGTGGAGTAAGCGGAGGAAAGAACTGGTAAGCTCCTGTCTGTCCTCCCTTCCGGCTAGTCGACATCAAGTGAGGTATAAAGGGATCCTGAAGAGAAAGAGGAAATCCAGCATGGACCAGTGGAAAATGCAATGGGCTTGGGGGGGACGGGGCTGGGAAAGCAGAGTATTTGGGTTTAACTCTTGCCTCTGCTACTTAGAACCTCTGACAGGCTTTTGACCACTCTGCCCCTATGAATACCAAGGCCTCTCAACGTGCGACCCATGAACTTGTTTTTATATTTTGATAACCATTTCAATAGAACTGATTTCTTTTGTAATTCTAAGTATTTTATTTTGTGCTTTTAAAAACAGATATTGTGAGGAGTCCATAGGTTTCACTAGACTACCCAAGGGTTCCAAGGACACAGAAAAGGCAAAAAACCCTGGGGCCAAATGATCTCTAAGGTCCCTTCAATCTGGGAAAACAGAACCCTGACTCCCAGTTTATCTCTGGGGGAAGAAGGAAGCACAAGACAGAAAGTCACACATTGAATTTGTCTTGGTGGGAAAAAACAAGTTGTATGTGATGGATGTAAGTGGTTTTCTTGTGCAGTCTTCTTTTTCTGTTCCGCTCTGTATGCTTATTTGTCTGGTAGTTGTTGGGTTCGGAATCAAAAAATAAAGTAAAAATTATCAGGGTGGTAGGGAAGGCAGAGTAGTTCTGGCATTACTAAGAGGAAGGTGTGGCCAATCTGAATTGTCCTGGCTTTTTAAATAGAGAAGAATACTTAGCTCACTCCATAGAACACAGTGGAAGAGGCAATGACAACACTGGACCCTCATGAGAATCAAAAGACCTGGATTCTAATATAACCTCTATCACTAACTTACTGTTTGACCTTGGACAAATTACTTCACTTTTCTGAGCCTCAGTTTCCTTGTCCACTAAATAAGAATACTCCTTGTTTTGGCTACTTTACAGGGGTCCTAGAAGGCTTAAAAGTGATCATAGTTGGGGGAAATGTTTTGAAAATCATGAAGTGCTACACAAAGCAGAGATTCCTAGTGACAGGCCAAGTACGGGCCCAGTCCATTAGCCTTACTCTGCTCCCTAGCCTTACAAGGCAGTTTTCATTCTACCTAGCCAAGGGTCACATAGGGGCACAGTTTAAGGCCACACCCAGGGTATGCTGTAACCAGTTCAAACCATTTTGTGAGAGTCAATTGTCAAATGTTCACTGTGAGCATTTTATATCTTGGAAATCAACAAACATTACAATTAGGGTTTGATTTATTGTTTTGTTGATTGTCTAGAGTCCAGACTTAAAAAAGTGATAGAGAAAATGTTAATTATGCAAATCAAAGTTAAAAGTGTGTTGTGCCCATTGTAGGCAGCGAGGTGTCACATGGATAGAGCCCTGGGCCTGGAGTCAGGACACAAGTTCAGATGTGACCTCAGACACTTACTGGCTGTACGACCCCCAGCCAGGCACTTAAATTGTACACCGTGGTTTCTTCAACTGTAATATGGGGATAATAATAGCCCTACTTCCCGGAGTCATTGTGAGGACAAATGAAAAAATATTTGTAAGGCACTTGACACATCAGTGCTTAAGAAATGTTTGTTCCCTTTCCTTTTTTGCCTGTTTCTTTTTCTTCAGAGAGCTGGTTGTTAAACATTTACCAGCACACTTCCCAGATGCTCCAGTGAGGCCTTTCTTTGCATATGAAGAACAGTGTTATCATAAGAATGAATGTGATCTGGGAGCTGGGGACCACTTGGCTAATGAAGGTAGGGAACTGGACCTAAGGAGACAGCAGTAAGTAGCTCAACTCACCATTCTGGGAGACCACAAGGAAGGGGACTTCTCATTCACTGGGGAGGCTCCAGTACTGAGGGTTCGGCCTCTTGGCCTGTCGGCGTTTATTACTGGGCTGGTGAATTTAGAGATGTGTTTAGTGGGATCAGTGGGCAGATCCTGGAATGACCTAGAACTAGAGAAGTCAATGTTAGCCAGTGTACTGCTGTACAAATCGCTGAAGGTGGAACTCTTCTTAGGTGGATCAGCAAGAAGGTCTTGGAATGGCCCGGTAGCAGAGAAGTCAATGCTAGCTGAGGTGTTGGTGTGCAGAGAGTTATAAGTACAACTCTTCTTAAGTGGATCAGTGGCCTGTTCCTGGAACGGCCTGCTACCCGAGAAGTCAAGGCTGGTCAGTGGGCTGGTATGCCGAGAGTTGTAGACAGCATTCTTCTTTAGATTATCAGCAGACTGTTCCTGGAATGACCTGGAACCAGAAAAAACTAGATAAGTCAGCAAAGGGCAAATATCCTGACTTTGGTCCTGGACAGGGATTGGAGATTCAATGATTTGAAAGTTGGGGGTAGAGCGACTGGGAGTGGGGGGGGGGGGGGGTGGCATCTTTGCTTTTGGATTTGTATTCCCATTGTTTAGCACAGAGTAAATGCTTAATAAGTTATTCATTCATTCATTCTTCCAGTCCTATTATTTTGTAAGTACATCTCCCAGAACCATCTTTATATAAAATACAGTAGATACCCAGAGGACTCACTACGGACAAAGGGGCTAGGGTAAAAACATCTTATTTTTCCCACCACCAAATATTTTTATACAAGCAAAATCAAGTTAAAATTCAACTCCATTAACAATAATTAAGCACCTACTATGAATAGGCCCTATGCTAGGTAGGCATTAGGTGAGATACAATAATACACAAGACACTGACCTTGCATCTACAGGAGGAAATCTAATAAGGAGATAAGACAGAAAACACAAAAACTATAAAACGAAGTAGAGTGATCGGCTAGCTGGTAGAAGAGCCATAAAGTGTTATAACAAGTCTGAGGCTCAGATAGCTCCCTTCCAGTTTTTTTGTTCTGGGGGGAGGGAGTCTCAAGTTGGTATCTGAGGTGGGATTTGAAACTAGGTTTTCCTGAATCCAAGACCAGTGCCCTATCTACTACACCAGGAGTGTCAAACAGAAGGGCAACTGGTCCAGGTAACATTGCCAAGTGTAGCCCAATCTACACTAAAAATATAACTGCTATTGGAGGTGTTGGTGTGCCGTGAGTTACAGGTAGAACTCTTCTTAGGTGGATCACTGGCCTGGTTCTGGAATGGCCTGGTACCAGAGAAGTCAAGGCTGGCCAATGGGCTGGTATGCAGAGAGTTGCAGGTGGAATATAAATAAATATTATTTATTTATAACAAATAAAATACAGCAAATTATTATTCTAATTATGTTATTATATAAATCATTTATAACATAAAATATAACATAAAAATACGATAGAACATACAGAATGTTAGTATGTAGTTTTCTTTAATATGTGTTTAGCTTTTTTTTTTTTTTTTAGGCAATCAGGATTAAGTGACTTGCCCAGGGTCACACAGCTAGCAAGTGTCTGAGGCCTGATTTGAACCCAGATCCTCTTGACTCTAGGGTCTGTGCTCTATCCAGTGCACCACCTCACTGCCCCAGTAGGTGCTTTTCTTTTTTTTTTTTTAATATGTGCTTTTCTAAGTCAATAGGTAGCCAACAGGAATCCTTATGTACCGTCTAGTTTAGTAGATACATTTGAGTTTGATTTCACCAGATCACATACCACACCAAAAATCTAATTTATGCTGACCAGATTCAAAGACTGATGCAAGGAGCTTTCTCATAATTTTACATCTCAAGCAACCTACGTGTTTTATTTGGAAACTGGGCCTGTACTGATCAATCAGTTATTGTTTCCATGTTCCTTTGACTACAGACAGACACTTAGGGGGAGTGGGACACCTTGCTTTCTGATTTCAGGGAATTACACTTGTTCACTCTCCCCTTCCCAGCTTGGAAAGTCTCTAACCTTTCCTCCAAGTAGATATCAGATTATATAATTCTGCATCCTGGTTAAATCGTTTTCTTTTAACTAATTGGCCTTATTTAACTGTTTTTAATTCATAAAGGTCTGTCTCCCCCTGTGTTAGGTGTCCAGAGCCAAAGCTGAGGAGGCCTAGTCCCAGTTTCTTGAGCAATTGGCGTGCATTACTTAATAAATCAATATGGTCAGAAGTTTGAACCTTTGTTGCCTCAGTCATTTCATCTTTCACCCACCACAGTATGTAGTATATGTAGTATGGATGCTAGCTACGGTGGAGAGATTTGAGGTAGGGAGACCATTGGTCCAAGTGAGGTAGAGAGGTAACTGTGATGATGTTAAAAAGATTGATAGGACTTAGTACATGATAGAATTTGAAAAGTGAGGGGAAGAGTTAGGATTAGGAAAAGATGGGTAAAGACAAAGGCTTTGGGACAGCTAAGTGGCACAGTGAATAGAGCACTGGCCCTGGAGTCAGGAGGACCTGAGTTCAAATTTGGTCTCAAACACTTGACATGTACTAGCTGTGTGACCTTGGGCAAGTCACTTAATCCCAATTGCCCTACCTTCCCCCCTCCAAAAAGCAAGAAATTAAAAAATTTTTTAAAATAAAAACATCTAGTAGGAGCTAGATGGCTCAGTGAATAGAACACTAGGCCTAGATTTAGGAAGACCTGCTTTCAAATTCAGCCTCACACACTAACTGTGAGACCCTGGACAAGCCACTTAAGCTCTGTATGCCTTAATCTACTGGGGAAAGGGAAATGGCAAACCACTCCAGTATCTTTGCCAAGAAAACCCTATGGACAGATGGTCCATGGGGTCATAAAAAGTCAGACACAATTGAACAACAACAGGGGGAAGTATTTCCTCCTTCCTTTCCAGTAACCAGGTGCCAACAAAGGGATTTGGCTCAAAAGGTAGTGAGAAGCCATAAAAATATCACAAATAATTATTTTATGACTATTGTTATTATTATGTCTATATAATAAGGTCTCCTCTGGGGTGGCTATTGGGAATAGGATCTTGTTAAGACCTGATCTTATCACCAGGGACTCTAAGAGTCAGGACTGATCCGAGCTTATAAAAGACAAAAACCTTACGTGGACTTGGTGTCCAGTCTCCCAGCACGAAGGAATTCATCTCGCCACATGTTTGTTTGCTGAAATCCACTCCTTGGGACTTTCTCCATCCAAATCCCCAGTTTCCCTGTCATCTGTTCTGGGGATTTACATGATGTTGGGCTCTTGAGGAGGCTCCTCTGAACTGGGGAGCAGAAAAAAACAGTATCTGAATACCTATTACACTAAAGAAAATGGAAATTCTGAGCTAGGGAGCAAAAGGTAGAGAACCCTAAATATTTACTACTCCAGAAAGATTAAGAACTATAAAAGAGATGATCTTCCCCCACCTACCCATCACCACTACCCCACCACTTTCAATCAGCTCACAGAATTCTTTAAAAAACAAAAACAAGGCCAAATGATAGGAACAGGAAGTTCGAGAAATCCAAGTGACCAATCACCATATTAAAAAAAAAATGCTCCAATTCACTAATAGAGAGATGAAAATTAAACTTTTATAAAGTTTTTAAACAAATTTTTAAAGTTTGAATTAAAACAACTTTGAGGCTCATGACAAAAAATGGAAAATGATAATGGTTAGAGGGCCTGCAAGAAAGACAGGCACACTAATGTAATGATGGAACTGTGAGTTGGTCCAGTCCCTTTGGAAAACAATTTGGAATTATGCTCCAAAATTCAATTAACTACACATATTCAGTGATGCTATTAGGCTCATAAACAAAAAAAGATTTAAAGGAAAAAAGGGAAAAGACACATATTCTAAAAATATTTATAACAACTTTTTGTTGTAAACAAAATGGTGCCCATCAAATGGTGAATGGTTAAGCAAACTATGGGATATGAATGTAATGGAATATTATGTCATAAGAAATTATAAAAGGGATGATTTCTGACTTGAATGCAAAATGAAGTGAGCAGAACTAGGAGAAAAACTTATACGGTAACAACATTATAAAGAAAAGTAACTTGGAAGTACTTAAGCACTCTGATGCAATGACCAACCACAACTCCAAAACTGTGAGAAAGCAAGCTACCCACCTCCTGATAGAAGTGCAGAATAAGACATAGATTTTTGGACATGGCAAATTGTGGATTTATTTTGATTACCTATGTTTACTTGTTTTAAGAATTTTTTTTTTAATTTGGGGGAATCTGAGGTGGAAGAAGGGAGCTATTGTACTGCCAAAAGAAAAAAAGAAAAAGAAAAGAGAGTCACTGATGCATTTTTAATGCACATAAGAGAATAGAAGGAAAATGAGACAAACAAGACAGCTGTGAGAGTAACATGTTGCGTTTATTACATACTTCAAAGAAAGAAAGAAAGCTATATATAAGAGGCTCAGGGTTTCACATTATTAAATGAAACAACGGTAACACACTCAGCACAGTGCTTGGCACGGTAAGCACTAGATAAATGTTATCTGCTATTATTATCCTCTTTTTCTATTCTATTTTGGATATGAAAATATTTTATTGTTTAGTGTTTGTAAAAATTCAGAACAAAAAAAAACTCCATTTGTTTTTATGTCTAGTTCTAATTGCTTCATTAACAATCAAATGAAACTGAATGCTTTGTGACTATAGTGCCCAATTCTTGGCCCTTGGAAAGGAAATGAAGAAATAAACTTTCTCCTTTTAGTTGAAAAGGTGGGAGACTGTGGGTATGGAATGGTACCTCTCCCTTCAAATAGGGTAGATGTGCCTGCTAGTTTTGCTTAATGTTTTTCTTTTGCTACAAAAGGAGAGGAAAGGAAGGAAAACATCCAGAGTTAACTCTGATATAAAAAGAAAAAAACTTCAAAAGCAACAATAAAATTTTAAAAAGAAAATAATATTCTTTCTGGTGAGTAACACTGCCTCCCAATAACTTACAGACCACAGGCTCCCCACCCCCTGTCCTTGCTCCATCTCCCAGATCCACCCAGGACCCACCTCTAGAACCAGAGTGTTTGGGATTAAAGAGGTTGAGCTAAGAATGGAGTTATTTGCCTTAACTCCAGTCTAGGACAGAGGAGGCCTTTTCTCTGCATTTACAGAAAATAGTATTCATTCTGACCTCTTGTTGCCTGCCCACTTTCCAAGATTCCTGGAACATTTGTGCCAAAGAAGAGTGTCTCTCCTTGTATTTTCAGTGGTTGAGAAAGAAAATCCTGCCTTTTGATGGCTTCATCCTGCTTTATTTTCGGTCCAGTCCCCCCACCTCAGGGTCTTGGTTGATTCCTCCTTTTCTTTCATACCCAGGTTCTTCCAGGGGCCAAATCTGCCCACATCTGTTCATGCCTCTTTCCATTCTCAGTTCTGCAGAGTAGTTCAGTCCAGGGATGATAGACTGCTCACCCATCCTGTATAGGTTGCTGGATAGAGACTGGACCCAATTTAATTGATATATAGAAATCCTGGATAAAGAAACGCCCTCTATTGAAGTAGGGTGTCACTTTCTCTGCAACTCATATTTGTCTATGGGACTGAGAGGTTGTCCCCTGCCTGGCATTATACATTGAGTATGTGACAGAGAGAAGCAGGATTTGGGCCAAGGTCTCTCTGACTTGAAGACCAGCTTTCTGCCACCAAGTGTGTGCATCCATACCACTTTTTTTATAGTCCCTAAACTTTGTGGAGTTCTCCTTTGACTACAGAGCTAACTTTTTTTTTCTTGTTATTCCAAGTCCTTGGTGATTTGACCAGAGCCTATATTTCTATATGTTTTAACCACCTCCCTCCCACAAATTCTATGTTTGTGTCAAACAGGACTGAAGTTATCCCTTCCACACAGTGGGGGTTAGAGGTGCGGAGCGACCCTGAGATCCGGAAAATCTGCATAAAATTTTTTGGCCCTCCTTTCATACCAGGGAGGTTGAATTATTATGGCATTAAAAGATAAAATATGTTGATATTATACAATATTACACATATATTTTATGCACTTCTGAGTTTCTAAACATTTTCCGTGTCATCTGCTGGCCTTGCGTGTCACCTGCGACTTCTGCATAACTCCCATAAAGATCCCATTTAATTTCTTTTGCCAACCTGCAATGGGGGAAGTCGCAATGTAGAAGGGATAACTGGAGTTGCTTTTCTTAGAGCATACCCTGCATTTTCCTAGCTCTGTGCCTTGGCTCGTCCTTACGTCTCCACCTGGAATGTTTTTCTCCTCCCTTGTTGGAATCTGACCCATTCTTCAAGTCTCAAACTCAAATGCCCCCTCTTTTGTGAAGCTTTCTTCCATCCTCTCTCTAATCAGATGTGATCTTCCCCACTTCCTTCAAAATCCATAGTAGGTATCACAGTCTTCCTTGCAAGACAGTTATTGATGTATGTCTTATTTTTGCTAGGATCACAGATTTAGAATCGGAAAGGGCTACAGAGATCATGGATTCTGATCCCCTCATTTCACAAATGAGAAAACTGAAGCCCAGAGAAGTTGTGACTTGCACAAGGTCAGACTAACTGGTGAATTCTCAAAAGCAGAGCCTGTCTCTTATCCCCTAGATGTCTAGCAAAAGACTTTGGACATAGTAGGTACTTGGTAAATAAATGCTTGTTGAATTAATGAGTAGGTTCCATTTCTTACCTCTGAAGACATGAATTTGACTTTTACTTTTGTCAAGATCCCCTACCAAAATTCACACACACACACACACACACACACACACACACACACACACGGGAAGGTCTCAGAACTAGTACTGACCTCATCCTGGCATAGCTATTATCACTCAGTCCTTTGGTGTTGGTTTTACCTAAGACCTCAGGCAGCTTACACCGAAGCCCAATGTACAAGACACACAATGCAGGGAAGGCTACTCAGGCAAGAAAATTCCCTGAGCCTCAGCAAACTGTGACAAAGCTCTCACCTGACTCCCTTGCTCTTTTTTTATAAACACACTAGGCATTTATAGAACTACAACCATAGAATAAGGTCAGGGTTCTTCATGCTTTTGTGTGTAGTTTACAGGTAACCTCAGAGTAGGACAGAGACTAGTGTCTTTATGTGAGCTCCTGGAAGAAACTACTGCCTTTCTGAACCATAGCTTAACTGTTCTGCTATCCTGATAATAGTCACAACTTCAGTTATAAGTGAAATGAACACCTGAAGTCTTGAGGCCACATGTGGTTCCCCGAGCCTGGAGGTGATCTCAAAGTAATTATTATAAGACTAAGTTTACATCCATATTGCCAAGAGCCAATTGCAGCAGATCATGAGGAGGCACTGGGAGAAAAGAGACCTTTGGATATCCTTATTGATACTCTAAATTTGCCTTCTGAAAAGTCCCAAGAACCTCCCTTGCCATCCTCAGTCCCAACATATAAAGGAAAATTTCCTTTCATACCTTCTTTCAGTTCTAGGATTGGCCACAGAATCAGTATGCATCCTCTAAAGTTTGAGGGGACGTGCTTCCTTGATATGGGGGAAACATCTCTATTTGGAACAAACTTCAGTATTCTAGTTCAAATGTCATGGTTATAGCTGAACATGGAATACTTTGGAGGCAAGAATAGACAGTAGGGGCAGCTAGGTGGCACAGTGAATAGAGCACCAGCCCTGGAGTCAGGAGGACGTGAGTTCAAATCTGGCCTCAGACACTTGACACTTACTAGCTGTGTGACTTGGGCAAGTCACTTAACCCCAGTTTCCTTGCCTTCACCCCCAAAAAGAAGGAGCCCCTAGATTCATACCAAATAGACCTCATCTTTAGCAAATCCTCCAAGAGCCCCATCTCCTTCACACAAAAGCTTTCATTGCCATCTTCCAGTCCCCCCCCCCAACCCCCACCAGAAGTGTCTGGCGTCTCGTATTCATATACATTCATCAATTGTCAGAGGTAGAAGGGATTTTATATAAATCATCCGGTTTTTCCTTTATTTTTTCCATTTCCTCCTTTGACCAATGTGGACACTGAGGCTGAGAGGTGTGACAGGACATGCCCAAGGTCAGACAACTGGGATACAAACCCAGGTCTCTTAATTTCTGGTCCAATGTTCCTTTAACTGTACCATGTTCTTTCTTTGATTTCCTCCAGAGAGGCCTGTTCACTCATGGGAGGCACATTGTCTGTGCTCCTCTAGCCTTCAGATTATAAGAGGACAATATTTCCTCCAGCTACCTGCTTTGGCAAGGGACGCCAGACACTAAGTCTCTGCTTGGCTCCTCTGTCCTGATTGAGTACAGGGTTCTAAAAGCCAGAGCCCCTTCAGAGGGACCCCCCCCTCCCAGAGGCCACAGCCAGCCCTGAGGCATAACCACATCTCCCTCCCTCCTTCTCACCCTCATAGCTCCTCTCCCAGTATCGCAATGCCATGTCCTTCGGGCTCTCATCTGCAAAGCGCACCCGGAATGAGTGGAATCGTTTCTGAGGTCCTGATGAATCATTTGAGCAGCTGGTGATAAGAGCTGGTTTAAGCTTCACAGTTTGCCTGTTCTTTGACCTGTGGGATACGGTGAAGAGTATGAGACATATGAGGAAGAGGGGAGAAAGGGGGTCAAAATGTCTTGCCTACTCTTCTTCCTAAAAGCTGACCTTTAACCTAAAACCAAGATTTTCACTCCCTGCTGGATAATCAGAACACTCATTCATTCATTTAAAAATATTTGTTAAGGGTCCACTGTGTACAAACAACATAGGCCACAAGGATGACCACAATGAGTCCATCCCCCTGCTGTTCATCTGCCAGAAAAAGCCCTGAAGATGGGCCCATTTGGTACTGATGGCTCCACTCCAAATTTATGTTCTTTGATCTCAACTGGGCCCTCACAGCCTGCCAGCAATTCTTTTACATTTTCCTAACTGACTCTTTTACAATCCCCACAAAAGTGTTACAAAGCTTCTCTTCTCTCTTCATGCTTTCTAGCCCACCCTCCTCACCTGTCCTCAAAGCTGCAGACTTTACCTCATACTTTACTAAAGAAAAGCGGTCACTTATCCTGATCTCCCCCTTCCCTTCTTTGCTACATCTCCAAACTTCTCGAGTTAATCTCCCATTCCTTTATTAGCTCCAGGTTCTAATGAAGAGATGCCCAGTCTCCTTGCTAAGGCCAATCCTCTGGCTTGTATCCTAGCCCTCATCTCCTCTTGTCTCTTCCCTATTTACTGGTTTCTTCCTTGTTGCCTACAAATATATCCAAGTTTCCCCCAGTCTTTAAAATATCTCTATCCAGCTACAATTCTACACCTCACCCAACCTCTCTACAGCTGCAGTTCTCAACCTGTGGGTTATGTTCAATTTGTAACAATGAAAATACATCCTGATATCATATATTTACATTACAATTCATAACAGTAGCAAAATTACAGTTATGAAGTAGCAACGAAAAATAATTTTATGGTTGGGGGGTCACCACAACATGAGGAAGTGTATTAAAGGGTCACAGCATTAGGAAGGTTGAGAACCACTGGTCTACAGGAAGCTCTCTAGTCACCCTCCCCTTCATTCCTCCGCATCTTGTTGTCTAGCTCTGAACTTATCACTCAACTGAAACTGCTTCCTCAAAGTTCCCAGTGATGTCACCACACTTGGTGGCTATGACTCTTGACCTCTCTGCAGCACATGACTCTTGGCCATCCTCCCTTTCCTGCATACTCTCTCCTCTCTGGGTTTCAGTGACATTGCCCTCTCTCGGTTGTCCTCCTGCCTGTCAGACATGTCCTCAGTCCCTTTTGCTAGATCATCATCCAAGTTAGTGGTGTATAGAGCGTTGGACCTGAAGTCAGAAGACCCAAGTTCAAATCCAGTCTCAGAAGTTTCTTAACTGTGTGATACTGGGCTAGTCCCTTAATATTCATCTGCCTCAGTTTCCTCATCTGTAGAGTGGAGATAACATCACCCACTTCTCATGGCATTATCTTATAGGTGAGGTAACATCTGTTAACAGCTGTATAAGCCTTAAAGTGCTATATACAAGTGCTAGCCATTGTTATATCCTGTCCAGTGATTGTGGGTGCACTCCAAGGCTCTGGACTCCTCTCTTTACACTCTCTCTTGCTAATCTCATTAATTTAATGATCCTTTACATGAAAATAATTCACAGATCTATACTTCCAACCTTTCTCTCTTCTCTCCCAAACTTCTGACATCACCAATTACTTTTGGGACATTTCAAAATAGACATTCTATACATATTTCCAACAAAAAATATCCAAAAGAGAACTCAATATCTTTCCCCTCAAACCCTCCTTTCTTAATATTTCTATTTCTGTCAAGTACACCACCATCCTTCTCATTACCTGGGTTTACAACCACAGAGTTCGCCTCAGATCTTCACTCTCCCTACCCCACTCCTTACCATGTCCATTCAGTTGATAAATTTCATCAATTCTCTCCACTCATATGGCCACCATTCTACTTCAGGCTTTTATTATCTATCACCTTGACCTCTGCAATATTAGTCTCCCTGCTTCTGGTCTCTCCAATTTCCAATTCATCTTCCAGACAGCTATCAAAGTGAGATTTCTGAAACATAGGCCTAACCAGGTCATTCCCCTGCTCAAGAAACTTTCATGGTTCCTTATTACCTCTAGAACCAAAATCAAAAATGCCTCTGTTTGGTATTTAAAGCCCTTTACCATCTGATAAATATTTATGTAGGAAGATGTCCCTGGCCTATCTTTCCAGATTTAATATACATCATGTGCCATTTCCCCCAAATATGTACACATTCAGTGGTGCAGACAGGCTGTTCCTTAAACACAACATTCCATTTTCCAGCTTCCTTACACTTGTACAGGTCATTTGCCCATGCCTGAACTGCATTCTCTACACATCATAGAGCCCCTAGCTCCCTACAAGGCTCAGTTGAAGGGCTACTTTCTATATGAGGCCTCTCCTGATTCTCTCCAGCTACTAATGCCTTGACCTTGTATTTACTTTGGATATCTCCTATCTGCTGCTGTGTGTATGTGTTATCTCCTCAAGGGCAGGCATTGTTTTATTTGGTCTTTGTGTCCCCAGTGCCTAGCACAGTATTTAGAACATAATAAACACTCAACAAGTGATGTTGCTTGGTTGATTGGTTGGTGTGCTGGATGGAGTGTGAGCTCTAGAATCAGGAGAACTGGGTTCAAATCTCAGTCTTGCTTTTTCTCCCGTATAAGACGCTAAGTAATGTATTTCCACTCTTCCTACTTGCTTCCTTGTCTGTTAAATGTAAGGGTTGTCAAGGTGATCTCTAAAGGTTCTTTCTAACTTTAAATCCAAAGATCCCTAGGAACTTTGGACAGACAGAATTGTCCACCCTGACATGAGCCTCAAAATTCAATGCCTGACCCTTAAGACTCAGTCATGATCCTGTCATTTGGAAACAGTAACGTTATCTCTCTCTTTCCCCTCCCCTCCATTTAAAAAATATAACTAACTCATTCCAATTTTCCTTAGTTTTAAAGGCAGCTATTAATGTTGTATGATAGGCCTGCCAATCATTATTTCTTCTCCCTCACTACATGTCCTGAATTATTCCTCTAATAGTCTGGCTAAGCCCCTTTTTTCTCCTCCTGCTCCTGTATTCTCCTTTCCTGAAGTTGGAAAACAGGATATACCTGCATAGGATTGAGTACTGGAAGAGACCTTACAAATTATCTATTTGACTGCTGACATTTTAGAAGAAGGTCATACAAGTATTCACCTAAAGAGCTGGTGCAGAATTTGAATCCACATCCCTTAACTCCAAATCCAGTATTTTACTCTACCACACTGCAGCTTTCTATAACCACCTGATGTCGATATCATTCATTGGCCATTCTGCATTCCTTTTTTTCATCCTAATCCATTTAAATGTGTGAGTTGGATGCCCATCCAACCATACTCTTCAGAATCAAGTACAACTTGGGAAATAAACTCTGATCTCCTTTCTCTCTCCATTCAATCCAGCAGAACTATTAATTCCACCTGCCTTTGACCTCTCAACTCTCTCCCAGAACCACAATATACCACCTTGCTCTATGAAGCCTTCAATCTCTTTTTCTCTCACTCTGTCTCCCTTGCTTTCTATCTTTCCTCTCTCTGTGTCTCCTTCTGTCTCCCTCTGTGTGTGTGTGTGTGTGTCTCTCTCTCTCTCTCTCTCTCTCACACACACACACACACACACACACACACACACACACACACACACACCCCTTTCTGTAACTCACACTTTGGAATTCTTGGCCATAGTGGATGTGTTAGCATTGGCATTCGGGGAACTCATTGAGGGATGGTTCAGCAGCACAATCTTCACAAGGTTCCTGGAGAAGACAATTCCTGAGGATACAGTGACTTGAACTTCTGAGACAAAAAGCACCACTTTCCTCCACACCACCAGAAAACCTCCAGGGGTTAGGGGCCAGGGTCACCTCCCTACTTGAGGAAGCCCAGGGAGAATGGGTGACTCCCCCAGTCCTAGAGTACCATGAGGCTTACCAGAGGTCTGGAGGATCAGAGAAAAAAGAGCAGTCAGGTGAATCACAGCTGCAGCCTGAGGAATTGTCTCTTAAGGAGAGAGATGACGTTGCTGGGAGTAAGAAAGGGAAGAAAGCTCAGTCTATTTCCTTTCAAGGGTAGTTTCCATATTGTTGTTGCTGGCTGGGGCTGGGAGTGGGGGGTGGCTATCTTTGGGGGACTTGAATGACTGTACCCAATAGCTTTGGAGTGAGCAGGGAACCTCCAAATACTATATAGCACACCACATATGGGGACTGGAATCCACCCCACCTTCCTTGCCCCTCCTTTACATCCCCCAGGGGCTCTGGGAAGGGGCTTACAATGTTGTAGATGCTTTCTGCTGGCCTTCTCTGTTGGTTCCTGTGAGACTTTGGGCCTGTTGGGGAGTAACTCTCCCAGGACTGGGCTCGGGGAGTCCTTTGCTCCCCAGCCTACGCTCCACTGGGGACCCTCTCTCTTACTAGTGGCCCAGGTCTCTGTCCTTGGGAATGCATGGCCTGTTTTTCCACCCTGGACACTGTTGATCTGTCCCAGGAATGATAAGACTTTGGACTTCAGCTTCTCCTGCTCCTGCAGGAAATGCTGTGTAAAGGTAGGCAAGTAGCGAGCCTCTGGATTTCTCTTGGAGCCCTGCCTTGCTGAGGTCAGGGGCCCTGGCTTGAAGTCCCAAGAGAAGCACACATTCCCATCAGGAGACAAGCCTCTTTTGCCCTGGGGTATTTTCTGCTCCTGCCCTCTTGGGTCCAGCTGTGGTGGAAATATAGGTGGGAGCCTCAGAATCAGTTCCAGCTGCCTTCTTTTTCCATGATTGGTAACTTGCACGTCAGGGAGCTTCTGATGGTGATGATAGGAAAACCCTTCTGGCTCTGACCCCTGGACCCGTAAATTGATGTGACCCCAGGGCATACCTGGCCTCTCTCTCGTTGGTGTTCATCACCTGGCTTGAGGAAGGGGGTAGTAGGGAGGGTAGCAGAAGGCAGCTGAAGGAGGCAGAGAATAGCCCCCATACACAGATTCCCCCCACTTCCTCCTGTCAGCATACGAGAACTAAGCATTCAGTAGGATGTCAGGAGTCAATTGTGGCGAAGCAGACAGACCAGGAGACCTGGGTTCTCTAAGCCATCTTCCTGCTGGCCTCAGGACCAGGGTCTCAGGAGCGGTTACCCAAGGTCAGGACCAAGCGGAGTTTGTCCAGAAGGTTGCCACTGGGATGTGCTATACGAATGATCACTGCTCTTTTCCCTAATTCTATTTTCCCAAGTCAGCACCCACCTCTTCTTCCCCAACCTCCCCCTTTAGAGGCTTACAGAGGCAACCCTAGACTAGAATGCAAGAGGCTTGGGTTCTAGTCCTGGCTGGGCCACTAAGTAACTCAAGGCTAATGACTTCTTGGCTGGCCTTCAGTTTCCTCCTCTGTAAAATGAGCAGATTGGACAAAATGACCTAAATGGTCCTTTCCAGCCTCAAGGTTCCAGATTCCAGGTTCTAAGTTCTTTTTGGTTCTATGACTTCTCTACCTCTTTGCCTGTATACCCTTTCCTACTCCTCCACTTATCCCTTCCTCTCTAATTCACACCCCACCCCTATCCCAGCTTGTTGTCCTCTATGAGCTAGCTCAGCTGGTGATACTCACCCTCTGGGCCCTCTAGGTGGGGCCCAGAGAAGATCCTGTGAGGAGGACCCTCTAACCCAGGGACTTCACTTGGGCAAGGAGCATCTTCCCTGCTCTGTGCCCTCCAGACTGACTCCTCTCCTGTTGCCTGAAGTGGCACATTCAGGTTCATTGTGATTCATCCCTCTCCTCAGTACCCCAAGGGCAAAGTGAGTATGGCACATAGGGCTGAGGGGAGAGAGGGTAGTAGCCAGAGGAGACATCGCCTTGAAACCTGGTGATTATCTTAAGGATGGAACCAATCCTACCACTAAAGATTAAAACTGATAAAAAGAATAAAAAAGATAAAGAGGGGAAAGAGTCAGTTCAGCAAAAATAACTTGGCACGTCAACTAAGTCTGAGAGTACATGTCATATTATATACCTATAACACCTTTTCTATACAGAAGGAAGAGATGAGCCTTCTCATGTCTCTTCCTCAGGGCTACGTTGTGTTGATTTTTTTTGGTGGTGGTGGTATTCTTTCCATTCATATTGTTGTATTCATTGCATGTGTTTTCTTTTTTGTTGTTCTGAAGATGATATTTTAAAATACAATTTTACATTTTTTCAATTATAAAACTTCTTTTTTCTCTTTTCCATGTATTCCCATCCCACTGAGGGAAAAAGCCCTTTTAACAAATAAGTGTAGTCAAGAAAAACAAATTCCTATACTGGCCATGCCTAGAAATTTGTGCCTCGTGCTGCATCCCCTTTCTCTCAGGAGGTGGAAGTATGCTTCATTGTTGCCTATCTGGAATCATGCTTGATCATCATCCTTAAGTCTTTCAGAATTGCTTTTATAATTTAATATAGTATAAATTGTTCTCCTGGTTCTGTTAACTTTGCATCAGTTCATATAAGTCTTCTCATATTTTTGAAATTGTTTCATTTCTGACAGCATGATAATATTCCATTACATTCATATGCCACAATTTGTTTAGCCATTTCTCAGTTGAGGGACAGCCCCTTAGTTTCCAATTCTTTACCACCACAAAAAAAGAGCTGCTATGAATATTTTTATATATATAGGATCTTTTGGCATTTCTTTGATTTCTTTGGAGTATAGGCTGAGTAGTGGTATTGTTGGGTGAAGGGGAATGCGCAGGTTATAACATTTTGAACACAGTTCCAATTTGCTCTCCAGAATGACTGTACCAATCTACAGCACTACCAACACTGTATTTAGTGTGCCTATTTTCCCATAGACACTCACATATTTGTAATTTTCTTTTGCCAATCTGATGGGTATAAAGTAGAACCTCAGAGTTTCTTTCTTTAATTAGTAATAATTTGGAAAATTTTCTTCAAATGGCTATAAATAGCTGGAGTATCTTCACTTTAGAACTCACTTTTCATATCCTTTGACCATCAGTTGGGGAATGGTTTTTATTCTTGTAATTTTAATCAGTTCTTTATGTATCTTGTAAATGAGACATAACAGAGAAAGTTGTTGCAAATATTTTTCCCAGTTAACTACTTCCCTCTTAATCTTAAATGCATTGAATTTGTTTATGCAAAACTTTTAAATTTTATGTATTTCCCTGCATTCTATTATACTTTTTACTCTTTTTGCTCCCCACTTCTTCTTTACATAGAAGAGAGCCATGGAACAGGAAGCAGTGTGCTCAGCACCAATGGTCAATGCTCCATATGAACAACTTTCACTCCCCTGCCCCTCTTTTCTTCCCCTCACCCAAACCCCAATCACAGGTTCTTGCCTTTTCTTTACTCATCCCTTTCTTCTTTCTATAGACTTAAATTTGTGCTCCCTGACTATGTGAAATGTTTCCTCCCCAACCCCCATTCCTTCCCTTTGCTTCCCTATGGTATCTTTTCCCCCTACTTAAGGTCATCAAAACATAACGAACATCACTTTTAGTCACTCTTTCTTATTTGACTCCCTCTCTCATTCTTGGTGATATTATAATTTTTAGGGGATGCCTACATTATCCTTCCCTCCCCCATTAGAATGCAAACCCTTCATCATAAAATCATTTAGTCTGAGACATTCCCTAACCAGTCCTAACTCCGCTCCTGACCTCATCTTGCATCTCCAACTGCCAGTTAGACATCTTAAATTGGTCATTCCAGAGACATCTCAAATTTAACATGTCCAAAACTGAACTCATTATCTTCCCCCCCCCCCAGCCTCTCCCTATTCCTAACTTCCTTTTACTACTGAAGACACCATCATCCTCCCAGTCACCAAGATTCACAACCTAGGTGCTATCCTCAACTTCTCATTGTCTCTTATCTCTTGTATCCAATAAGTGGCCAAGTCCTGTCAATTCTACTCTCAAGACAACTCTCACATAAACCCTCTTCTCTCCTCTGCCACTGCTTCCACTCTAGTGCAGGCCCTCATTACCTCACCCCTAGACTATTGCAGTAGCTTTCTGGTTGGTCTCCCTCCCTCCATTCTCTCTCCCACTTGGGCTCCAGTCCATCCTCCATTCATCTGTCAAACTGATATTCCTAAAGTACAGGTCTGATTATGTCACCCCCTATTCAAGAAATTCTAGTGGCTCCTTATGTCTCTAGTAACAAATACACAATCCCATTTATCTTTTAAAGCACTTCATCACGTGGCCCCTTCCTGTCTTCTCTATCTTCTTATGCTTTACTCCCTTCCATATACTCTGCTACCTAGACACTGGCCTCCTTACTATTCCTTGCACAACACACTCCATCTCCCAACTCTGTGCATTTTTACTAGCTGTCTCCCATGCCTAGAATCTGTTCGCTCCTCATCTCAGCCTCTCGGCTTACCCAGCTTCCTTCAAGTCTCAGCTAAAATCTACTTTCTACAAGAATAATTTCCAGAGTCTCCTTAATGCTTCCCCCTGAGATTACATCCAATTTGTCCTGTATGTATCTTGTTTCTACATTGTATGCATATTGTCTTGCTCCTTAGACTGGACTCCTCGTGAGCAGGGTGTGTTTTTGCCTTTCTTCCTGTCCCCAGCACTTAACACAGAGTCAATAAGTACTTGTTGATATGATTTCCTAATTGTTCACTTCTATTTACCATTTTATTTAACTATTTATTCTGTATTTGCATTACGAAATTTCTACTCTTTTCATAAGGAATTCAGAGAAATTCTTTATTTCATTGAGAGAGACAGAGACACACAGAGAGAGAGACAATGAGAGAGGGAGAGAGAAAAAGAGAGAGAGAGACAGAGAGAGAGACAGAGAGACCAAGAGACAGAGAGACAGAGACAGACAGAGAGAGATAGAGAGAGAGAGAAAGAGAGAGAGGGACAGAGGAAGCAATTTAGAAGAAAACAGAGAGAGAACAAAAAGGCAAGGGAGAAAGACAGGGGTAGAGCGAGTCATGGAGAGAAAGAGAAGGAAGAAAACATGGAAATACTGAGACAGCAACGTGGAAACCTTTCGGAAAATATGAAGATTTAAAAAAAAAAAAGAAAAAAAAAAAGAAATTCTTTATTTCATTAAAAATCCATTTTATTGCCGGTAGGATTATACTTCATTTCAAAGGGTAAGTTATTCTTGGTTATAAGCCTCTATCTTTTGTCTTTTGGAATATCATATTCCATGCTGTTTCTTTAGAGTGGTAGATGCTAAATCTTGTGTGGTCCTAACTGTGGCCTCTTGGTACTTCAACTCAAATATTATTTTTTTGGTTCTTCATACTTCACTGTGTATCAATTCATATATGTCTCCCCATCTTTCTCTGAATTTTTCATATTCATCATTTCTTACAGCACAAAAGTATTCAATTACATTCTTGTTCCACAATTTATTCATCCATTCCCCCATGTTTACTTTGTGTTTATTTTGTATATATGTGTGTGTGTATTTGTTTCCTGTGGTAGAATGTGGGCTCCTTGAATGCAAGGACTGTTTCACTTTTATATTTGTTTCCTCAGAACCTAGTGTAATGCCTGGCACCAAAATAAGCCCTTAAGTGTTTGTTCATTACTAAGAAAAACATACTGTGTACAATTTTAAAAGTTCCAACTAGACCTATTTTAACAAGCTACAAAAAATAATAACTGTCTATTTAGAAAAATAATAACTGTTTATTTATTTGCCCAGGAGGAACCTGATCAAGATTAATGGCACAATGGACAGAACAGTGACTCTAGAATTAGAGTACCTGGATTCAAATCCCAGTTCTGAATCTTACTACCTATGTGACCTTGAATACGTCATTTAAGTTCCCTAGGTCTTAGTTCTTTATCTCCAAAATGAAGGAGATGAACTAGATGGCTCCTGAAGTCTCCAAAATGAAGGAGATGAACTGGATGGCTCCTGAAGTCCTTTACAGCATTCTATCTATGATCCTAAATCATAATACTTTTCTTCTGCTATTGAAGCTGTCTCCCTAAACAATGTATAACCATTCCCACATTTTAGACTTTGTTCTGGCATTGATGATGCCTTGACTAATAAAGCGTGAGCTCACTTTGCCTTGGGAGTTTACATTAAAGGTGACTGAATGAGTCATGACTAGTCATGTGCCAGAATTAAGCTCTGGACCTAGTCCTTAAAAAGGGAGACTACACAGAGGATAGAGAGGACAAAAAACAAGATAGCCAAAGAGAAGTCAGGCCAATACAGCCCCTGGAGGGCTCTGCTGCCACTTCAGGAAGCCAGGTCAATCAGGGAACCATGTAGCTCCAGAGATAGCAATAGATAGAACCAATGTAGCAGCAAGGGATTTCTGGAAAAGCAGAGAAATTTCTCGAGCAAGTCTCCTAAACACACTATCCACTGTTTGGATAAAACAAATGCCTAAACATGGTCCAAGGAGAGGAATATTAGGATCAGGAAAGATGTGCTAAGGAGCAGTTAGGAGGTACAGCCGTATTGTAGAGGAGTAAACCAAGACTTCTTTGCCCTTCATTAGTACTAGAGTTCTATGGCTTTTGTATGTCCAAGGGAAGGAGGTTACTTGCAGAAGAGCCCTGAGTCCTTGTTGAGAAACCTCTACTTTAAGAGAAACCTCTACTGTTGACCCAGAGGACTGTCTATAACTTTGGGAGAGGTAGGACTCACCACTGGGACAAAGCCCTAAATGCTTTCCTCTTTCCAGGGGCTGGGGATGTGGGGAAACTCAACCAGGATGCTACTATAAGTCCAAAGAACTATATATATGTCAATGGGAAGGTAAGGCTCAATTGAAGAAAGGGTTGCTTGAGTCTTTAGAGTAAGTGTTCCCTCCTCATAGGAGGGGGACTTAAACCAGGGTAGTGCTATAATTCTGGAAGGGATTGTATCACTTCCTGGGAAAGTAGGGCCCACTGAAGGAAGAGAATTTAACTCTCTAGCAAGCCTGAGTGTTTTCTCCTTTCAAAGAGGAAAGAGGTCACCTTAGAAGGCAGTATTTTAAGGCTAGATGATTGGGAGAAATGAAGATTTACCAGAGAAGAAAAAAAGAATTACCCTTACAATTTATGGGCTCAGGTAAAAGTCTTTGCCTATGTATAGGATTTAGAACTGGAAGAGACCTTAGAGGCCATCAAGTCCGGCCCCCCCTTGTCTTAACAGTGGCGAAAAATGAGACCCAGAGAAGTTAATTAGGTCATATAGGTAGTGATAGTAGTGCTAGGATCTGAACTTAGGTCCTCTGACTACTGTTCTTCCAGCACTATTGCATCATGATGCCTCCTCAATCTAATCATTTCAGGAGCATTTGTAAAAGAAACTGGAAGGGAAACTAGAAATATATTTGAAATATAACAGGTCTCCCAATGTTTCTATAGTACTCTGTTCCTATTATTGATTACAGTAAAATTATTACATGTGAATTCTAACATGTCAGTACCCAGTAGATAATACGAGTAGGTGTAAATGGTACCCACAACAATGAAGTCTAGAAAAGCAGCTGAATCTGACCCAACACAACCTAAGGAAATCTGTGCTATGAAGGGGGGCATGATTATAAAGGTACTCAGATACTGAATTTTAAGATATGCCAAGAAGGAAAGCTTACAAAAGTATGAAAAGAGGCAGCCTACTTGGCATTACTATGACACACAAATGGTATTTATGTTATAATTATAGACTCATATACTTTTCTGGTTTCTATAAAGCTTTGAAGCTAATGGTCTATGCACATATCAAGGATTTCCTTGATGAAAATATGAGAAGAAAATAGGCTTTCATAGGTAATTCTCTACAGAAGACCATGTCTTCATGGTCACACAATTGAATGGGAGACATAAAAAATATAACATCCTGCTGTGTTTATAATTTTTTATTACTATAAAAGCATTTGACTTACAGACAAAATAGCACAAAGCTATGAATAATATAACAGCTTGATCTTAGAGGGGGGTCAAAATTTCAAGTGACCAAAAAGGCAATAGAAAGATGCATGGGTAAAAACAGGCTGCTTCACATTAAAAGAACCTGCATTTAACAGGTGGTGGCAAAAGCATCATCATGGACATTTATGACTGGAGAAAAAAGTAGGCCAATCATGTAGCAAGAACAAGAAATAACAGATGTTGCTCTGGTACCCATAAAATATTAAAAGACCCAGAGGAAGACCTCCAGCATATATATGATTCTCTGGGGGAGGATTTGTGAACAAATAAAAATTAGAGTTACTCTGGAGGAAAAGGCATGGATCAGTTGTGATCAGCACTGGTGGAGGGAATACTCACAGTGGAGATAACATGGATCCACAAGTATTCAACAAGTATCTCATGAATCAGTCTCCTTTCCATTTTCTCTGCTACCCATCTTACTTCAATCACCCTTCTTAAAGAGAGTATATCTACATTACAAACCACAACCAGATTGATCTTCCTTGCTTAGAAACCTTCAATGGCTCTCCCCTGCCTATGGGATGCAATGCCTCAAACCCCTTCACTCCATGTTATAAATCCTCTGCAGTATGTCACTATCTTCCCTTTTCTTCCTCTTTCCAGCACTCACACTCTATTTTAGCTCACTTGGACTCCTTTCTGCTCCTGAACAAGCCTTGTAACTTTCTGTCTTTAATCCTCTGCCCAAACTGCTATTCCTTCTACTTCAAATACCTCCTTCCATCCCCATCTTCACCTATCAAAGAGGACTCCAAAACCAACTCAAGTGTTATCTGTTCTTACGATGCTTTCTTTCTCTGATCCCACCCCCTAGCCCATCTTCACCCCAGTTGGAAGTGAATCTTGCCTTCCTCAGTAGTACTATAGACTTTGTTTGTACCATGGCACATAGTGTTCATCACTTGCTAACATGCAGTGAAGATCTTTGTCTAATGTCATCCCCCAACTACACTTTCCCCTCCATCTAATACATTTCTTGCTTCACTACTTCAGCTCCAAGAATCTGTGTGGGCACACTCCCCCCAACAAAGAAGACTACAGTTTTTCCATGTCATAGATAGTAGTGTCTCCAAATTCCCAATAGATATTAATATTTGAGATTTAATCATGAGAAATTAGAATTCCTGGGAATTCCTATAATATTGTTCTTTATTCTTCATAAAATTTTATTTGTATGCTTTTGAATAATGTGTAACAATAATAATAAACACTGAATCATTTTTCTATGATTTTGTTATCATTTTCAGTTGTGTCCAATTCTTCATGACCCCATTTGGGGTTTTCTTGGCAAAGCTATTGGAGTGGTTTGCCATTTCCTTCTCTAGTTCATTTTATAGATGAGGAAACAGAGGCAAACAGGGTTAAGTGACTTGCCCAGGGTCACATAGCTAGTAAATGTCTGAGGCCAGATTCAAACTCATGAAGATGAGTCTTCCTGATTCAAAGCTCAGTGCTCTATCTACTGTACCACCTAGCTGCCCTTTGTCTATGATAGGGTTATACAAAAGTTTCAGAGGTTTCATTTTAAAACTGATACAATAAATGCATATATAATTATTATTATTATTATTATTATGAACCAACACATCGTGATAATGATTTAAAACATAGCTGACTTCACATGTATAATGGGTATCATATGGTTTGCCTTCTTAGGGAGGAAATGTAGGGAGGGAGAGAATTTGGAACTTAAAATTCTTTTTAAAATGAATGTTAAAAATAAATTTAAAAAGGAAAAAATAAAACATTTGGCAACAAGATAACTGATTTCCTGTCTCAATCTTGAAATGCATCCAATATTCTTCATATTCTTTACTTGTTATTAAAGATATCTAAAATCATTTAATAAATATGAAATATTAAGTTTAGTAATTTACAAAGAAGTGTAGCCTCTAGTAAATATAAATACTGAAAAAGGCCAGCAAACATTATTAGCGAGTATTTTAATACCATTCAGATCTCCTAGTAAGGTTAACAGCACTGTATAGAATCACACATCTGTATTATCAATTTAAGGACTTATTTTGCTTCTCAAATTCACTTCTTGGAATGCCACTCCTAAGATTTGCAATAAATTTATTGATATTTATTTTATTTGCAAGAATGGCTCACCATTAGCAGCAGACAGGAGAATGAACACATACTTATAATATCTTTATAAGTTTCTGTGGTTGATGGTCAACTTGGAGAAGATTCATTCCAAACTCAACTAGGTTGATCCTTGGACAGCAGACAAAGTCCATTGTGGGTTCTTGTAGTCAAACCTTTCCAGCTTAGTCCTCCTACCAAAACTCATGTTCCCTAACTTAGCCTTTGGGAATCCAGGTCTCCCTGAAAACAAAGTATATGTCAATCATTTGGGTAAGTGGATGAAAAAACTTTGGAATGTGAATTAATGGAATAATTTTGAATTGTAAGAAGCGATGTAAGAATTCATAAATGCACAGGAATGTCTGTATGAGCCATCGTAGAGGGAAGTAAGCAGAACCAGGAGAACAATATATACAATGAGGTACCAGAGGAAGATTTTAGTAAAGGAATCAGTTTCTTACTTTAGGAAGGGATTTGAGTAGAGCTGAAGGAATTCAAGATAAAAGTTGTCAGCTCCATCATATCTCTCTAATATTTCTAAGTAAAGTTCCACGGTAATCTGTATGAAAGCTGGTGAAAGCTTCCAGAAATATGTTTGAAATTGAAAGGAATTTACTCATGCCCACCAAGCATCTAGTGGGACTAAAAGAATTCCTGCCCAAGCAAAAAAATTAAAAAGACGACCTGACCCAAGGGACTCTCGTTTATACTGGCTAGTTGGAACTGTGAGTCTCAGGGGAAAAAAAAGAATTAAAACACTCATGAGGTTACAAGGCGACTCACCAAAGAGTTGTAAAATTCTTGCTGTGAGGGAAAAAACGACTTTCCAGAAGCTGTAATTCATCAAAGAAGCAGCAGGTGGCGGTAGCATCTTAGTGGAGAAGCCCAGCCCAATCAGACAAAAGGGCAGTAAGTAGATGTTAATCTGCAGCTCAGTGGAGAATCGGACGATGACAGCTCAGCATTGGACATCAGCAGATCTGGAAGAAGCAGCAAGCAGCAGCTTTGAAGGCAGAGAGACATTCTAGTGAGGATGCAACTCTTGGAGCATGAGGCTGCCAGGCTTACAAGTGCTCCTTTTCCTACCAGGCACATGGGAATCTGTAGGTTATTTTGCCTAGTATGTATGGGATGATTTTTCCTTGTTAATTGCCTTGCTATTTTTTTTTAATTAAAAGTCTCTGCTTTGCATTAATTTATCCTCTGGTTTGGTCTGATAATAGGGGAAAAAAGCTCGGGACTTATGCACTATGGTTTTGTATACATGCTGATCCAAGAAAACCTTGAACCTAGATATAGCTTTCAGGGGCTCTAAGCTATATCCATGACAAAATTATGCCCCCATTCCTATTATGTCATTTTCATTTGAGGAAAAACAGGATAGTACAAAAGATAGGAAGCTGGGATTAGCAGTAGGAAGATGTGGATTCAAAAGCCTTCTTCTGGTATAGTAGCTATAAATCACAATTTATCTGGGCCGCAGTTTCCTCATTCATAAAACATGAATAACAATACCCATAGTAACTACCTTACAAGGGTTGTTGTAAGGTATGGGATAGGAATAAGCATTTATTAAGTACCTACTCTATCAGGCACTGTACTAAATACTTTGCAAATACTATCTTGGGTGCAGCGAGGGAGCCCAGCAGAGAGAGTGCCAGGTATGGAGTCAGGACGACTTTCCTTCCTAAGTTCAAATCTGGCCTCAGACACTTACTAGCTTTGTGACCCTGGGCAAGTCACTAGCCTTGTTTGCCTCAATGTCCTCATCCGTAAAATGATCTGGAGAAAGAAATGTCAAACTACTCTAGTATCTTTGCCAAGAAAACTTCAAAGGAAGAGTTGGACATGACTGAACAATAACAACAAATATTATTTCATTTAATCTTCATAACAACCTTGTGAGGTAGGTGCTATTATAATCCCCATTTTATCATTGAGAAAATGGAGGCAGATAGAGATTTAATAACTTGCTAATGGTCATATAACTAGTTGTGTCTGAGTCCAGATTTTTAATTCAGTTCTTCCTAATGTCAGACCCAGTGCTCTATCCATTGGGCTGCCTAACTACCTCTGAAGAAGGCTCAGATGAGAAGCACATCGAACTTTTTTTTATGGGGGGGGGGGGCATTTGGGGTTAAATGACTTGCCCAAGGTCTCACAGCTAGTAAGTGTGTCAAGTGTCTAATGCCGGATTTGAACTCAGGTCCTCCTGATTCTAGGGCCGGTGCTCTATTCACTGCTCTATACTCTATTCACCTAGTTGCACCTGACCTTATTCTTTTAATGGCCTTTCCCAAAGAGCCTTTCCCTTGATTTTTCTACCTATTACCTGCATTTTGTGATGGTTTCTTTTCTAATTTTGAACAACCATAAGAAGTGTTTCCTTGGTTGATTTTCTTGATTTCTAAGTATGGAAACAGATCAGGTCATAATCATTGCTGCATAATACAGATAACCATGACACCCTGCTAGGGCCTACGTATGAGAGGATGGAAGAACAAAAGCCCAGTGATGACCTTGAAAAGAGCAGAATTAAGAGGAGTGCCAAAGACAGCCAAACTTCTAAGGGCAAAGGAAGAAATGCTGACAAACACATAGGCAACTGGAGAAATTTCTAAGGCAGTTTCCAATGTATTCGGATCATAAGCTCTATGAGGGCAAGGACTGTGTTTTCACCTTTGTTATCTCCCCTCAGTGACTGGCACAGTAGTAAGTATTCAGTAAATGCTTACTGTATTAGCTATATGAAAAACAGAATTCTCTCTCCTTTTGGAGGTAACTCAGAGCTGGGGATCAGTACAGATAGTAATTATGGTGGTAGGTGTAGTGTGGAGAGAGCGCCAGCCCTGAAACTTAGAATGTACAGGAAGCCTAGAGTCACCAGAAAGGGTTGATGGGCTGAGTGAGATGCAAAGATCTTAGTAACTGGAAGTCACATGGGAAGAAGCATAGGTTCAGTGGTTATGTGTGTATGGGGTTGGGCAATTGGAAGAAGTAGTAGGGAAAGAGTCTGTGATGGAGGGAATAGAAAGATTGAGTTAGAGAGCTCAGAGATGGAGCAATGCCCCCTGATAATGAGTTGCTGGTTGTGGCCAAGGCTAATAGGGGAGTAAAGATGGAAATCAGAAGATTCCAGGGCCCTTGGGAACTTAGGCCAGTGGTGCCTGTTAGGCTCTCACCATGGCTGATAATATTTGAAGAGGGATCAGGATGGTGATCTCATCAGAGAGAGGAATTCCCTGTGTGGAAACTCCTTTTTAAAAATAGTATTTTATTTTTTTCCCTAGATATAAAAGACAACTTTTAACATCCATTTTTTAAAATGTTGAATTCCAAATTTTCTTCCTTACTCTCTCTCCTCCACCCCTCCCTAAGACAATAATCAATTTGATATAGGTTATAAAAGTGCAATCGTGTAAAACATAATTCCATATTAGTCTTGTGAAAGAAGAATGAGATCAAAAGGAAAAAATTTAAAAACTATAAAGTGGAAAATAGTAACATTTGATCTGCATTCAAACTCCATCAATTCTTTCTCTGAATGTGGATGGCATTTTTCATCATAAGTCCTTTGGAATTGTCTTGGATCATGATTTTGCTGAGAATAGCTAAGTCATTTGCAGGTGACCATCCTACAATAATGTTCTTCCTATGTACAATATTCTCTTGGTTCTACTCACTTTACTTTGCATCAGTTCATGTAAGCCTTTCCAGGTTTTTCTGAAATTGACCTGCTCATTATTGCAGAAACTCCTTCTACCAAAGCAAATCTTAGATTCTTGTCTTAGGACACTATAAGTTAAATCATATAGCTAGTATGTGTCAAAGGCAAGACATGAGCCCGAATCTTCCTTAGTCCAAGGCCTGTCCCTCTAAACTAGTGGTTCTTAGCCTTTTTTTGTGGGTGGGTGCCTTAGACTTCTTTGGCATTCTGGTAAAACCTATTCCTCCTCCATGTGAGACAGGGTTGCATAATGGAGAGAGTGCAAGATTTGGAGTCAGGGATAATCAACTTTAGATCTATCCTCTGACACTTACTAGCCATGTGACCCTGGGAAAGTCACCTTAAACCTGTGTTTGCCTCATTTTTCTCATCTATAAAGAGGATATAATAATAGTACCTGCTTTCCAGGGTTGTTGCGAGGATCAAATAAGATACAATTTGTAAAGTGCTCTGCAAACTTTAAAGCATTACATAAATGGTAGTAAATGACTATTCTCAAAGTGATTATTTTTAAATAATTGGAGTAAATGCTAAATTTCAATTAAATGTTTAGTAAAAATAAAGATATTATTTTTCTCCATCCAAATTTACATAATTCCTGAAATGAGTCCACAATTGGACCCCAGGTGAAGAATTCCTCCTCTAAGCCCTAGGCAATGTTGTTATGATAATAACAATGCCACTTTACAGAGGTGCGCTAAGGCTTACAAAATACTTTACTCACAACAACTGTGGGTGGTAGGCAATGTAAGCATTATTATTCCCATTTTACAGGTGAGGAAACCAAGGCACAGAGTAGTAAAGTGACTGGCCCATCATTGCATGGCTAGTCAGAGTACAAATCCAGGTCTGCTGGCTCCACATTTGCCCCCTTCTCCCAGTAATGCGTCTTTCAGAGGATGGTAAGCTAGGATCGCTGAGGATGGTAGTAGGGACGTGGTGAAGAACTGGAATAGGGGCCAGGTGCTGATGTTTTCTGGAAGTCAACTAAGACAACTGAAATAGGTCCTGGAGAACTGCAAACATGGCAATCCTATAAACAGATAGCATGGATTCTGATGAAAAGAAATGTGGAGAGAGGGTAGGTGATATATGGCCTAGAAGAAGAGAACACAGAGAGGTCCAGGTGGTAACTACTCTACCACAAAGGGACTTCAGTTAAAGCTGAGACAGAACTTATTTACGTGAAGGCTTGCCTGGTATTGAGACAGGTAACAGACAGGCCATGGGGTCTCCCCTAAAGGATTTAACCGCAAGGAATACTCTCATCTGGCGGGGAGAGCTCAGTTAGAAACAGCCTGGATGTGGAACAGAGGGGAGATGACTTCTCAGCACTGGGGTTGTTGGCCCTTATGTCTGGAGGCCATGCCAGGTGCCCTTGGTGCTGGACTCTTCTCTGCTCTGGCCCCTGCTACAGGTGGTGTGGCTGCAGGACCACTCCCTACCACACCTACACCTCTGTCTCAAATGAACATATTTTCTTTTCTCCTTCACTTGGAGGCTTGTGTTTGCTTCTTCCTCCCCCTTCACTGAGGCCTCAAGGAACAAGGATGGAAATAGGAAGGCACTCAGACAAATGGAAGAGTTTGAGTTGTGGGCTCTGGGAATGAGCCAGCCCTGCCTCCTTCACCTTTTTTTCTCTTTTCTTTTCTTTTCCTTTCTTCCTTCCCTTCCGAGATTTTCGAGAGCTCATTCAAGGCCTTACCTTTTCCAGATCAAGGACAGTGGGTTTGCCCATTATGTGCATAAATGCAGGTTTGAGGTTCAGGTCCTCATATTGTTGGGCTAAGACCTACACTTCTGTCTGATGTGACCCAAATCAGCCATGGAGACCAGTTTTCGGGAGGCAGCAGTGACCATGACCTGAATCTCTATTTGCAGCATCAGGACAAGAATTGTGGTAGCAGTCTAACCAGGAGCAATGAACCAAATCCAGAGGGGGTTCAGAGGATTGAACACTGTCAGTTTTCATGAAGCTGACAGCAGGAGTGACCTGGGGCCAGGGGAGTCCATCTTTCTTATAATTATGTCCTGGCAATCCTGTCTAAAGTCAAAGGTCAAGATCTGGGGCTCCAGGACATGAAGCAGCAGGTGTGCAGGACTATCCCCCAAGCTTCCCAAACAAGAGGTAGAACAAGAAGGAAGAGGCTGGGTGATGATTAGGGCAAGCATTTCACTCTGGGTTGGTTGTTTTTGGGATTTGGTTTTTTGGTTTTTTTTTGTTTGTTTTTTGCAGTTTCACTTTACTATAAAACATGTGCTCACAGGAAAGTCGATTATTTATGCCTTATAAATAGAGAGCACTGAACTGTGGTAGGAAATTTCCCAAATATGAGGTAGGGGCAGAGCCAGTGAAGCTTCCCATAATTCTCCAGTGATTCAGAGTCCATATTTCATATTACCCCTAGATCAATATTGAACCCAGGTCACGTTTCCTTCTGGCCCAATCATCTGAAGCAGCTCTGCTTAGAGGGGTGGGCAACAGGTACTCTTTCATACAAGCCCATATTGAAGGTATTCCTCATTAATAAATTAATTGATAAAGTGACAAACTGTTTTCCATAGGCTAACTCTAAAGGCAAGATACCTGCTGGATACAGGTGGCACTGCTAATGTAGTATACTTTGTTTCACATGGAATAACCCCTCAGTGCCCATCAAGCTTGTACCAAGCTCAATTCAGCCTCATCAGGGAGACTGCTTTCTTCCACACCTGGGCTTCTTGTCTGTTGTCCTTCATACTGGGAACTTTTCAAGAGTAAGGGTCTGTATCGTTTTCTCTTCATTCTCAGGCCATAGGGTGCCACACTTGGGGATGGAGGGAGAGATTTCTGACACAGATTTGATATCCCTGGGCCTCTGCCCAGATTTCCTTAGGCTAAAAATGACAGAAGCCACACATGGGTCCTGAGCTTCCCATCATCTCATTCCCTAGCTTTTGTTCCCAAGATTCCAGACTTGCTGGAGGTTAGGGGAGGTAGGGAGCCCTCTGGATTGGTACCCTCAAACACATGTAGGTGGTATACATGTGATGCACCTAAGAGTGACATCCACCATTCTCTCACCCATAACCCTCCCTTCCCCCAGGAGGCAAGAATGACCTCATCCATGACCCCAGGGCAATCAGCTCTAGGTTGAATTCCCCTCACCAAATTGAGCCATTAGACTGTAAGAGGGTATCTTCCCCACTGTGTACAATCTAAGCTTAGGCCACAGGGTGGCAGCACGAGCCCACATCGCTACAGAGTAGGGGTTCTATCATAGAATGGTAGAAGTTTGTAGGGTCATAGATTTAGAGCCAGAAGGGACCTTGGATACTTTTTAGTTTATATCATTCATTTTGCACATGAGGAAACTGACGATCAGAGAAATTAATTTGCCTAAGGTCACCCAGTTAGTAAATGGCAGAGCTGTGATGGTGGTGGCTGAAAGTGAACTGGAGTGTTACAAGACCCCCATCAGTTCCACCATTTGGCTGGAAGGACAGGGCCTCTACGGGGCTTGAGTCCCTCTGACCTCCCAAAAAACAGGAAGAATTGTTTTGGTAGTCTTTTATCAGTCATCCTGCTCTTATACATTTACTAGATTTTATTCTCCTCTCCCTAATTGCCATCCCACAGAGTCAGATTTATCTTTGAGCAAGATCACCATTCTGTGATTTGTAGCACTCCCCTACTCAGAAAACTTCACTCACTGCATTTGGGACAATCATCAAAGTCTGGCTTCAACCCCCTCTTTGGCCAAACTCTACCTCCTTTCTAATATGGGCCTTACATTCCAACCAAAGCAGACTAATAATAATTGTCCTTTAGGAATGCCTTGGCCTTTCCTCCCCACCTTTGTTCCCTCTGCCTGGAATATACTTCCCCATCCCAACCCCCTAACTCTACCCATTGAAATTTTATCCAGTTCAAATTTTACAGATGAGGAAACTGGGTCATGTATGATGCCTTCCAAAACTGGGGAATAGATAAGACAAGGGATTTTGGAGCCTTAAAATTAATTCTGAATAATTACTGTCAGTTGGGTATATGGACTTTGACCTGAATTAAACCCCATGTATCTTTGCCTGTCCACATAAAACAGCACTAGCAAAGAGGGCTAACAGAAGATATAATAATCAGGAGAAGCATCTTATGGCTCAGGAATTGCCAAGGCTGAATTCTCTGTCATTTTGCTAAAGCAAAGGAGATATGGAGTTCAGAACTCCTGAGGTCAGAGAAATAAGCCAGTCAGTGCTATAAGGTGTTATCAGAGTTGTACCTGAAAGGAGAAAGAGAGAAATTTGGGATTCAGGTGTGTTCTCTGTACCTTAACATTTATGGGAAGCGGTAGTAAGCCTTTTCCTTTGTGCTATGCCAGCCCAGCAGTGGATAAGAGGCAGAGGGCACTGATAGCCCAAACAATCGTGCTCTCTTGAGATTTATAAGAGATGCTGGTGCAGGAGAAAGAGAAAGTAAGGTATTAGGAGTTTGTAAGGTTATGGTAAAATAGGGAGACTTAAGTGGTAGGGTAGAGGGAATTTAGAGGGAGGAAGAGGTAGAGTGAAAGAAACTGAAATAGAGAGGGGGACAGGGGCAGGTGGTAGAATGCAAGAGTTTTAGGAGGATGATTAATATACCCTGGCACATAGTTTAATAAATGCATGTTGTTGACTGTGGGAGGGAAGAAGAGTCAGGAAATAGAAAACAGGTGATGGGAGGTGGAAAAGAAGACAGAGATGGGATGTTTAAGGAATATGATAGATTAAAGGGGGAGGCTAGAAGGCAGTGGATCCCATCTCTCCCGTGGGGATTTGAACCCCCTGAATCCTGAGGAGCTTTGGTAAAGCCCTCACTAGGTCTTTGCTGCAGGTGCTGTCTCAGGTGCCCACAGCCTTTCTATTCTGTGGGACTGCAAAACTACCCTGATAGTTATTCAAGTCCAAGGCTCCATTTATGATCCAGTGACATTTTACACACACACACACACACACACACACACACACACGATTCTGTCAATTGGCCCAGGACTCTCAAGGACCTGGGCTCGTGCTGCCACCCTGTGTCCCCAACTGGTGTTGCACCCGCTCAGGTACTGCACCTGCTCCCTGTCAAATACCGTAGCTGCCTCTTCGCTGCATTTGCCCGGATATTGGACTTCTGGGCCATTGCAGCGGCTTGAGAGGTACCACATGTACCATGTAACGCATTTACGTCGACACTGAATCCTCTCTAATGTTTAGCCATTCGGTTATTATGCATTACACTTGCTCAGATGCCGCACCGGCTGCAGCAGTTTGCGCGTTGCACAAGACTGTGCAGCGCATTTCCCAAGAATGTGCACCCGTTTTGTGTCCTCATATAGCAAGGGCTAGTGCATTTCGCCAACCCACTCTGCACTCCTTCTCTCGAGCCTTCCTCCTTCCCCCAAGCCTAAGACGTGGCAAAAACGTTCTGGACTTTCAGCACAGTAAGTAGGAAGGGCTCACGCCCGCCCAGACACACGCGGCATCCGCTGAAAGGCGGGGTCAATCCGGTGGGTGGTGCCCCGGAACTTACCACGACCAGCGAAGGGGCGGAGCCAATGCCCTCACTCCGCCCCCTCGCTCCCAGCGGAAGGAAGTGACGTAGCTAGGACAAAGGGAACGCACGCTGGCTCGCCACCGACGCCAAACTGGAGTCTTGGTGTTAAGGCTGAGCTTTCCTGGGCTGCTGCTGCCGCTGCCTTTGCCACCCTCCCCCCCTCCCACTCGACCCTAGGTGACCCACCGCCCTCTGTCCCGAGGGTGAGTAGCGTCGGGGGAGTCCTTGTGAGGGTGGCGAGGTGAGGGTGGTGGTGGGGAGAGGTTTTCCTCCCAACGGCCTCAGCTTCCCCAGCCCATCCCCCCTGGAGCGCGAGACCCCAGTCTGACCACGTGAGCCTTCGCCCCTCGTGCCAGCCTCCCGCCCTCCCTCTGGGAATGTGTGTTTACGTGACCTTGCGTTTCTGGGAACCACGTGGCCCCCCTGCCCTACGAAGAGTGCGTGCCGCAGAGACCGACTCTTCTCCTTTCAGCATTACCCCCTACAGGCTTCGGCCTCCTAACGGCTACCTTGGCCCAGGCAGCAACAGCAGGAAGTCTCTTTCCTCCTCCTCTCCTCAAACTCACCCCCACCCTACAAGGTACAAACTGTTTTCCAGTCTTGTCCCACCTTTTAGTGTGAGAGCTGATGCTGCGCCCGAGGCGCCTGCCGTAGTGAGTTTTCGGGGCTGGTACTGGACCTCCCGGCCGTGAGACTTTGGGGTTATGGAGGGGAGTAATAGGGAGACATTACCTAGGATCTGACCAGTGCCCTAGAGAAGTGGTTACATAAAGTAACCTGAATGGACTAGGCCTGACTGCTTTACATAGCTCCCTAAGTCCCCAACTTCTACCTCCAAAGTGGGACTTGCCTGACCCTTGCTACACATATAAAAAATGAGTTTTGTCTGAAGGTGATTTGTACCCTCCTAGAAACAAACCTGACATTACTGTTCTGGCCTAATGGAGAGGTTATTTCAAAGACAGTTTCTACTTTGTGCATTAGTGGGAAGATCACTAGCTAGGGATTCAAGGACCCACCCTGTGTATTAATACTAAGGTAGCACTTTAACGTTCATAAAAATTTTTTCCTTATAACAACCCCATACAAATAACATCCTTATCTTGCCCAAGAAATGTAGTGGGAAGAGCACAGGATTTGAAGTCGGAAGACCTGAGTTTGAATCCCATTTTTACTTGCTACCTATATGACCTTGGAGAAGGCCCTTAACCTCTCTGGGCCTTGGTATATTGGTATCTATGGGGCTTGGGGGTTGGAGTGGGTGAGTTCCATGAAACTAGAGAGGTGAAGGGATCTGCCCATGGCTCAGAAATAGGACTTGAACCCAAGTCTTCACTAATTCTAGTCTCCTTTCCTTTGTACATACAGTTAATATTTTCATCTCTAATTCACCTTGGGACCACAGTGGGTAAAGTTCACCTCTGTGTCTTACATAACATGAGGGAGATTGAATTGACAGACCTCTTAAGCTCACTGGGCTGTAACTTCTCTGATTCTGATATCACAGAGAGATTATAGAAAAGAGTGCCTTAGCAGATGGTAATAACTTCGTATCGTGGTGCATATGTTACTATCTCATTTGATCTTCACAGTACTGTGATACAAGGAGCACAAGTAATAGCATCCACATTGTATAGCTCAGGAAACAACTGCCAAGAAGTGTAATGATTTGCCCATAGTCATACAGCTAGTAGGTGGCAGCAGAGCTGTGACTAGAACCCAGATCTCTTCATTCTAAGGCTAGTAGTTTTTTGACCACGCCACGCTGTAATAGTTGCTCATATTCCTCACTTTGTGTAGCAGCATGAGTTGTCCTCAGCAGAGTGACAGAATATAAAATGCCCCTCAGCTGTAGATTATTTGCTGATGTTGGACCTTGGTGGTGTTCCTAGCCATTGTATTGACAAAGCAAGCTTCTGGATGTTAGAAAGCCAAGTTAAGTCCGGGCTCAGGTTGTTTCAAGGCTTAATACTATCAAGTGTCAGAGTTAAAATGGTTTCTGTTCAAAGCATTTCTTTATAACAAATGGATGAAAAAAAAAATGGATGTCATGTTGTATTCCTAAAAACTATCAAATGTTTTCAAATTATATTGTAAATGGTGGACCTAGATGTGGACAGGAATCTTACTGCAAATAAAGCAGCACACACAGACACACACAATTCTTTTGTTTTTTATATATCCTACAAGATAGATAGATAGATAGATAGATAGATAGATAGATAGATAGATAGATACAGGACATATATTACAATGTATTTCTTACATGATTAAATTTTTATATGCAGGGGTCAGCCCTTTCCCCCATAATATCCTGCCAGTATAGGTTAATGTATTATGACCACATTCTAAGAAAATATTACAAAAACCTGGTACAGTAAAAGGAGCACTGGATTCAAATCCCACTTATACATCCTACTTAGCTTCTTTGTATCTCATTTTCCTAATCAGTTTAATGGGAGGTTGGTCTAGAACACAAACCTGTGACCAGTTGAGTGCAGCTGAACCAGATTAAAATGTAATTGGGAAATGTTTAACAAAATAAATAAAAATAAAATACAGTAGGTAAATGTTAATTTGTGTGTCACCAGTAGGGATCGTTTTCTATTTCTTTTTGACACCAATAGTCTAGAATACCCCTGAGGTCAGTCAAGTCATTAAAAAAATTTTAAGTATCTGCTTGTGTGTGAGGGACTGTGCTTTAATCACTGAGGATGCAAAGAAAGGTAGAAAACAGTCCCTGCTCTCAAAGAACTTGTAGTCTAATGGAGAGAGGCAACTTTGTACAAAAAAGTGATATTCAAGATAAATTGAAGGAAGGTTCCTTCCAGTTCTAAGTCTATGAGCCTATGTTCAACTGATCCTTAAACTGATACTTTTGTAGAACCAATTCTTAGGTAAAGTGTGCCTATATTAGGTTTTTTTTAAAGTACAGTATACTCTGTCCTGCCTCAAGTGGATTCCATTTCTTGGCTTGGTGCTGTCCAGCAGAATGCTTCTCTACCTTCAGACCTCAGGAAGCAGCTCCCCGACTCCAGCCCCTAATTAGTTAAATATCAGCTGGGCCTTTACTTATTTGTGGTAACTGCTAGGGAATGGAAACTCTTGAGGGACTGAGGTGACCTTGTTTTGGATGTTGGCTAGTTACTATTTTCTTAGGGGCCCTCCCCCATAACATGTCTCAAGACATTGTAAAAGGTTCCTAGAGTTCTTCCAGCTATTCTGAGCAGAATGCCTCCTTGCCCTTTTGAGGATATACTTGTGAGAGGGAGGGACGCTGACATAGTAGGATTACAGGGGGCAGTTGGATATATTTATATCCATGATCAGCACAGCCTGTTACTCAGGATAGTCACATAACGGCCTCTCTTCAAGTTTTATATCTTTAGTTGTTAGTTTGAACATTTCTTTCTCCCCATCCCTTCTTGACAACTGAAATTCTGAGTTACAACTTATTAACTATTCCATTGTCCTTCTCCTCCCCCCAACAGTGGTATAATGTGTTGAAAGACATAGATATATTGTGGTTCTGTATTCAACATAATTTGTTCAAATCCAATTATACACTTACCTCAGGATAACATTTACAACGTAGTTCATAGTCACTAACTGGTTGATTCACACAATTTGACATGCAGTGCAAAAACAAAACATTTAATGCTATTTTTATGTACTTGTTTTCAAATCATAAGTTTATGTCCACAATAAAGAAAGAAACCAGTTCTGCCTCCTTGCTCTTTGTCTACTTTACACATCACCACCCCTCCCTATTTACTTTTGACTTGAGTTTCCTAAGAGAAGGATGCTGTAGTCTGGGTTAAACAATTTCTGTTCCTGTGCACTGCAACTTCATTTTAAAAAATATTCATGTAACAACATTGTGTTATGAGCAACTATGATTGACTTAGGTCTTCTCAGCACTACAGTGATTCAAGACAATTCCAAAATATTCATGATGGAAAATGCTATCCACATCCAGAGAAAGAACTGATGGAGTCTGAATGCAAATCAAAGCATAGCATTTTCACTTTTTTTCCCCTTTTCTTCTGTTTCTTTCATAACATGACTAACAGGAAAATGTTACATGCTTGCACATATACAACCTATATCAGATTGCCTACAATCTTAGGGAGGGGAAGGAGGGAAGGTGAAAATTTGGAACTCAAAATTTTATTTAAAAAATGTCTTTACTGTAATTGGAAAAAATAAAATACTATTTTTTAAAAATATATTTATGAAACAGAGTGGAAGGAGGTATAAAAGGAACAACAGAAATTAATCTCTTAATGTATATGAGACATCGTGGGGGTAGATTTAGACAGGTAGATAGTACTTGGCAGCAGATGAAAGTTGAGGGAATAATCAAAGATTCCTCTGCAGTTTTGAGCTTTGATGACAGGAAAGATGGTATGGCTATTAACACAGGGAAATCAGAAGGAGCAGATATTGGAGGGAAATGATGACGTAGGTTTTGGTTATGTTGAGTTTGGAGTGCTACCTAAAGATACAGCATTGAAGCTGCAGAGAGGTTAGGACTGGATTTTTAATTGGGAAACGACTGTTGTGATCATTGAAGCCTTGGTCCTAAGTGAAGTCACTGTGAGGGAAACAGTAGCAATAGAAGGGCTAAGGACTGACAAAAGTAGGACCATATTTCATTGTGGAAGGAAGAGTTGAAGTTTCTCTAAGAAGGGCAAAGTTTCAGTAAAATTCAAACATTTATTTAGCTTTTGCCATGTTCAAGACACTGCACAGCTTTGAGGATACAAAGACAAGATGAACAACCCCTGCCTTCAAAGATCTTATATTCTACTGGAGGGTTACAACGTGCACTAGTGACTAAAATTAATTTGAGAAGGGGTGGCACATTTGTAACTAGAAGGATCAGGAAATATTTTCCTATGCAGCCTTTTTAAGAGAATCGAAGGATTCTAGGAAGTGAAGAGAATAACATTACAGCTTTGGAAGACTGCAGCAGCGCAGAGGTGGGAAATTGAATGTTGAGTTCAAGCAATAGGCTAGTTATCATGAAGGGGAATAATGTGAAATAAGTCTGGAAACAGGCTGGACCCATAATGTGAAGGGCTTAAATGCCAGTCTGAGTAGTTTGTATTTTATCCTAAAGACAGTAAGGAGCTGCTCAAGATTGGTTAACCTGGGATTGACATGATCAGACCCTGTGCTTTAGGAAGATTGTTTGACAGTTATGTGGAAGATGGATTGGAGAAAGGAGACTCTAGAATCAGGGGGACCATTTAGTAATACTCCATTTGGGAGGCAGTAGATCTAAAAGGAATAATAGAAGTTAATCTATTAAAGTGGCAACTGACTGCATAGGTTAATCTGAGAGAGTGAATAGTTGGAGATAACTCCGAGGTTACAGATTGTTTAAGTAGGTCAGTAACCTGTGCTTTGATTTCCCACTCTCATATCACACTTCCTACCCCAATCCAGTCTGTTGCCAGTCTTTGCAATTTTGCTTCTTCAACTTTTATATCCTATCATACCCTTTTCTCTGTCCTCACCACAACCACCCTAGTTTGATCGCTTTTTACATTTCACCTATAGCTTCATAGCTGATCTTGTATCCAATCCACCTCTCTCTAATAGAGCTTTCACACAACTTTCATGTTAATATTCCTTTCACTGGCTTACTATTACCTTTAGGGTAAAATTTTAAAACTTCTTTTGGAATTAAAAATCTTTCAAAATTCAGCACTGTTCTTCCATTCCAGATTGATTATACTTTATATTCCACACATTCTACACTCTAGCAAACAGTATACTTGCTGTTCCTTATAAACAGTAAATTTTATCTCACACTTCCATGCTTTTGCACAGGCTGTCATCTATGCCTAGAATGTTCTCCCTTCTTACTTCAGACTCTTGGAATCTCTATCTCCCTTCAGCTCCTATCTCAAGTACAATCTAGCTTCAAGAAGTTTTTCCTAAATTCCCTTAGTTGTTAGTACCTCCAATTATTGCATCTTTGTTTTAGTACATTTTAATATATGTCCTATTTTTACATGTCTGTGAACATGTTTATCTCCTTATTGGAATGTAAAGTCTTTGAGGACAAGTTTTGTCTCACTTTCTTTATTTGTGTCTCCTGAGCACAATACAATGCCTGTTATATGGTAGGTGCTTAGTAAGATGCTTGTTCATTAATGGTGGTACACTAAAAACGAAAAGGGAAGTTTAGAGAAACAAATTAGTTCTGTTTTGGATATGCTGAAGTTTGAGGTTGTTTATGAAGCATCTAGGTAGAAATGTACAGGAGGTAGTTATGACTAGAGCCTAGTTAAGAGAAAGATGGGGCTGAATTTATGTATTTTTTGTCAACCGCATAAAGATGATTGGACCTATGAGGGCAGGATGAGATCACTGAGAGAGAAAGCTGCCTACTTCTAAGAGAAGTGCTTCTCTGAATAATGTCCATGGAGCCTCAGGCTTTTTATTTTGGCAGAACCAGCACAACTAATAAAGCATAACATACTGTTGGTCAATGAAGAACCTTCAGCTCATTCTTGGTAGCATTGGGGTTTTTACTCTCCAAAAAGTATTTTGAAGACTTTGAATTTGTGCCCAGGTCACTGTTCAATCTGGCTCATCCTTTTTAATAAGATGTTCTCTGGCTTATATTAAGAATCTTTGGGGCACCTAAAATAGTATTCCATATTTCAATACTTAGTAATGTATGATTATGGTCAAATGCTTACTCCTTGGGTGTCTGAGTTCAGTGCAGGCTTTATGAGATTAAACAAAAGTAAATATATGTGCTTTAAAGTTGAGTGAAGTGGGTTAAGCCCCAGAAGAGTAGGAGGCACTGTGTTATCATGGAAGGTCCTCTGGAATCAGAGGCCTGGGTTCAAATTCCACCTCTTGATGTTTACTCTGTCTGAGATTTTGACAACTTGGCTTCTCTGGGTCTTGATTTCCTCATCTGGAAAACGAGAGGTTTGAACTTAGATGAGCTTTGAGGTTCTTTTCAGTCACAGAAATTTAAGATCCTAAGATCCTTTTTGGTTATAACCTGTATGTGTGAAAGAAACATAGGATGTGAGCTTTCTATTTCTTTTTTCCCCTGTTGTGGTCAAGGCATGAATATTTAAAACTTTCTATGAACTTTCAGGCCTGTGCCATGATTAGAAGTTAAGTTTGTCTTCATGTATACTGTAATTGCTATTTTCCCCCAATGCTGTGCTGCTAATATATCATCCTTTTTAATTCATCTCCTGTCCAGAAATGTTATTTTGAATATTTTTGTCTGATTTCAGACATTTTATCAGTAGAATGGAGGAGTGATCTAAGAATTCAGTGGGATTCTCACCTTTTCTTACTCCCTCAGTCAGATTCTGTTCTCCTGTAAGTAGAAATTGTTTATTACAGAGGAATATTATCTGAAGGATAGTGTGTACTTGCATTTTAAAGGGTGAATTATGTGAGTGCTTGTGATGAATTGGTCTCTACTATTGCTCTAAGTTGTTCTTTTCTTCTTTCTTGAGGAGAAGATCCATAGCTGATTGTGTTATTGTCCAGGAAACAGCCTGAGTTGGTTGCAACATGACAAGTGAGGTTGTGGAAGATGAGAGCCAATTCTACTTGAAGGCAGAGAAGTACTGGAAAGATGTCCCACCCACAGTAGACGGCATGCTTGGAGGGTATGGCCATATCTCCAACATCGACATCAACAGCTCCAAGAAGTTCCTGCAGAGGTTTTTGAGGGTAGGCAGGTCTGGGGTGCTCTACAGGCAGGAGTGGGGTGGAAAGCATATTGGCTATCATGATACAGTGTGTTTTGAATGAGAATATCTTGAAGCTGCTGCTCTAATGTGTTGTCTGTCAAATCAACTGGCTGTTTTTACATTCAACACTTCAGAGTCTTCCTACTTCCTCCCAGCTACTGCCAACCCCCAAAAATAGAAGTCATCTGTCTTGTCACTCATGTAGGTGACTATGAAGAAAGCTATAGTAGGATCCTTCCAAATCCATTGCAATACAAGGGGCTTCAATGGCATATCCAGTCCCAGTCCTGAGAAAAACCATCCTCTACTTTTTTTTTTGGCTCTAAATTTAGTAACATGACACAGCAACCACATTCATCCCCAATATCCTAGGCCTGCACTGCTACTCTCTGCCTAGGGTATCCACCTATTTTCCAGTTTGCTTGATCTCTTTCATTGGTAGGGTAATAGTAACCTCCATGTTCCTAGCTAATTGGTATGGGGTACCTTTATTTGGCTCTTTATGAGATACCTTATTGTCAGTCTTCTGCCAATGCCCCATATGGTTAAATGATTAGGATAAAATTCTACATACTTATGACACAGCAGTATTCAGATAGCACATAGGTTCTTACATATAATATTTATCATCTATTCAACATAAAGTTCATGTAGAAAACCCACTTCTATACAGTGACTTAGATGAAATGTTTTCCATGTCAAAAACTTTTACAGATATTAATATGCTAACCTCCATAATAGCTCTGAAAAACATGTCTCATTTTACAAAGTTAAGCATCAAAAAAAGGAATTATATGTGCTTAGGTTACAAGGCAGTGGTAGAACTATGAATAAATAGATCCCACAGACCTCCATCCAACAGCCAGGTGATGTACTGACAGCTTACTGTTCTAATTTGTTTCTCATTTCTAGCTTAGTGGGATATTCCCTCTTTGTTTTGAAAGGATCCTTGAGGTTTTATTGTCCTTACTAATCATATCCCCCTTCCTTTCAGGAAGGTCCAAATAGAACGGGGACTAACTGTGCTTTGGACTGTGGAGCTGGCATTGGTCGAATCACCAAAAGGCTGCTCTTGCCACTCTTCAAAGTAGTGGATATGGTTGATGTTACGGAGGATTTCCTGATTAAGGCCAAAACCTACCTGGGTGAGGAGGGCAGGAGGGTGAGGAACTATTTCTGTTGTGGCCTGCAGGACTTCAGTCCAGAGCCAAACTCTTATGATGTCATTTGGATCCAGTGGGTGATAGGTAAGGACTGTCATCCTTACTTTGGTTTCTTTTGCATTGGGGTGGGGAGGAAATACTATCAGTGCTCCTAACTATACTCCTGTAGGACATTCTTTGATCTCTTTTTCTGTTTCTGCCGTGGTATCCCCACACGGTACTGGAAACATTGCTTTAATCATTCTAGCAACACCCCTGTCCCATCAAGAGATGAAGAGTGACTTGGTTATTTAATGTAATTCATTTGGGTAGAATATTTTGACCTGTAACTTTTTTTAGTTATTCAAAACAGATTTTTTTCAGGTATTAGTTTTAATAGTGAAATGATATACTCCATATTGGGTAGACTAACCAAGGGGAAATTTTAAAACCATTAAATTTCCAACCCCATTCTGAAAGAGACAATTTTTCATTTCTCTGGGGCTGTTCAGCTTTGACAGTCCTTTGTACCTACTGCTTCCAATTTATTTAACATGTTATTTACCCCAGATCTGAAACTCAAAATAGGAAGTCCATGTACTCTCTCGGTGGCTCTGCTGTGTAATTAGATGATTGCTATGTCAGTTTTCTTTGAGAATGGCCTTTCAGCCATTAGCAGTGCCCCTTTTTCTATTATAGAGCAGTCTATTTCAGTGGCAGGCCACCATCCCCTAATCGTAATAGAAGCAGTCACCCATCTAGACTTTCCCCACAAGGGAGAATGAGCTTAGCCCCATCCCCAGAGGAAATCATGCTATCACCAGCAGTAAAGTGAGTAACTGTTCTGTTCCTCACATTCCTAAATCTTACTTTTATTATCTGTCCTCTTTGTGATCACATATAAGCTGCTTGTAAGAATGGAAGTCTGCTGATGAGCTAGTACTATGTAGAGAGTCATATAACAGAGCTTTCTATACCTCTAATTCACGTCTGCCTTCTCTAGGTCACCTCACTGATCAGCACCTTGCTGAATTCCTACGAAGGTGCAAGGCAGGCTTGCGGTCCAATGGCATCATTGTCATCAAGGACAACATGGCCCAGGAAGGTGTGATCATGGATGATGTGGATAGCAGCGTATGCCGGGACCAGGAGGTGGTACGCAGGATTGTCCGCCATGCAGGTCTTAATCTCCTGGCAGAAGAGAGGCAGGAAAACTTCCCTGATGAGATTTATCAAGTCTACAGCTTTGCCATGAGATGAGACCCAGTTTGGCATGAGAGACACAAGAAGGGACCAGTGTGGGGATGGGGGGGGGGGGGGGGTACTGGAGCCAACTGACAGCTGTTGGGTCCAGCAGTGTTGTGTTATGGTTTAGGAGTACAGAAACAGTCCTGTGGAGGCTGCCAAATACACCTGTATGTTTGCTGTCAGTTTTCTCTGTATAGATTCTATATTTAAAAGAAAAGCCAGAAACAGGAGGTAAAAGTGCTGCTGGACAGGATAGATGATGAGTTGCAGGGGTTCCAAAGCAGAGTGCGAGCCAACTATTTTTTGTGAGCAAAATAGAGAGAATATGCCTGAATCATAACCATCTCCTAATTTTCCCCCACCCACCCCATCTTTCCTTGTGCCTATATGGGGACTTGTTATTTTTCTTCCAGGAACATGATTACACATGGTGATGGGTCTGGGAAAACACTGATCCTACCAGATGACTTTTTTTTTTTAACCAAAGGTCTGGCTGCCTTATTAATAGGAAGTAAAAGTTGCCCTTAACTTTGCTTCTACAGACATTAAAAAATAATCCATTGTTATTTACTTTACGGGGAAGCAAACTTCTCATCCTGTTAAAAGTTTTAAGGTTTTGTTTCACAGCCTTGGTTAATTTAAGCCTCACTTTGGTAACAGGGATCTAAGGCAGGGCTGTTCTGTTGTGGGACTGTTCAGTGTTTCACTGAGTATTTTGTGTGCTTGTCCTTAATGAATGTAACAAATTAGGAAAAGGGTTAAAGCCCCCATAGTTGCACTCAGACTAGAGCAGAAAACTTACTTATGGTTTTATTACTCACTGTGCCTTGCTTCTGAATGTGAGTCTTCTGTGGCAAGCTGTTAGCAGTGTCATTGTCAGTCAGAAATAAAAGATAAATTCATTCGGTGTTAAAGCCCCTACGTAAGGTGGAATGAAAATGTCATTTGCTATTACTTTTGAGCAGAACACTCTTTTCCTGGTATCGAAGCCTCACCTAATGGCTTACTACTTTTTCTGCACTGGCTACTGGCAAGACTTTGGCTATTCTTACCAATGGAAGATGGAAAACATGATTCTAAAACTCTTAAAGAGAGAAAAAGACTTTGTCAGTGTTTAATTTTACAAAAGATCTCATTTAATTGCTTGAGCTTACTCAAACATCAGTGCCATATAGTTATACATCTGCAGATAGCCAGCATGTCTTTAAGAGTTTTGTGGGGAGGGGACAATGACTATGGATTTTGGCAGTGAAGTTTTACAGTCTGGATTTAATTAAGTGGATATTTCCCATACTCAGTTAAAGCTCTCTCACAAAGATAAGACTGACTTTGATAAAAGGCCACATACTTGAATATACTCATAATTGCTTTTAAACACAAGTGGTATCATACATAGCACTTTATTTTCCAGTAGTGAAATAAGAAAGCTCCTGGTTTTGGCACTTTAACCATAACTTACACTGGTATTAGGGAGACAATCAATATGTTAATAATGTTAGGCTCTTTTTACAGACTACCTACAGCCCACTGATAAGGTGAGGTAGCTCAAACCAGCTGTATTAACACACAATACCTTGTGACCTAATATCTTAGCCTCATAGCTCTGTAGTGCTGTTACAAAGAGATCTGAGCTTATCTTTCACCCATAGGAGAATAAATGAATTTATGTAAGTTTTCAGTAGCTATTTTCCCCTGCCACCCAAAAGGCACTTTGGCAGGAGCTGCCAAGTAACGGCTAAAAGAACCAGTGGTGAAAAATAGAGCAAAGGGCTATATGTCTGACCTCTTCTTTTCCCCCTCACACACCTCTCACTCTGAAACAACCAATTTCTGGGTCTTCAGCTGTTGAAAGAGACTGGCTACCCTCTTAAAATCCCTTCAGTTAGAGGGAATAAATAACATCATCTTTTACTAAATGGCTTCTCCAGCCTGGAAGAATGTTAATTTCCTACGGCTCCCAGGAAACCAGTTGCCTTAAGAGTTTCACAGAGCAGTAGTCTTTGTACCAACACAGGCAGATTTCTTATTCCCTCCAATATTACACAGAGGTGAGCTTCAGTGGACAAACTGCTGCACAGCAAGTAAATTCCCACTTAGATGAAAATTGCTATCATAGCTTCTCCCAGACATAGAATCCAGTGTCTGTGCCCTTCAGGCAAGGGTTGGGATCCTTAGCCCATGGGGCAAAGCCACCTTTAATAATGTATCTTATATTAGGAATGAATGAAGCTTCTATCATCAAGCACCCTCGTCAGAAACCCTAGGGGATATCCACCTATCTTTCCTAGCACCCAGAAAGAACCAGGTCTTTCCCAAACCTCTTTTTGTTTAGATGGAGATAAATGAGGAAAGGGGCTACCCCCTCTCTCCTCCCAGAACCTAAGGACCTACACTCATTTAGTGCACAAATGGTCAAACACATTAAAGCTGCTCCAACCACTGTGCCTTTCAACCTGGGAAATCTCAGAGATCCAGGGGAGAGGGAGGAGGACAGGACTGGGGGGAAACAAATGGAAGATGAATGGGCTTGCCTGTGTCATACATATCAGACATCATCATCATTAGAACCACTGTGCTCAATGAGAAGATACCACTTTAGCCTGTCTGGAAGAGGTAAGGCCTTGACCTTTATGTCCACAGGCCAAGGTCGGAGCTGTTGGCGAATGTACACACGGCACAAATGTTTAAGGGGTGGGGGACAGTACTCTAGTTGCTTCAAGGAAGTGTAGAGGGCCTTAATCTTTTCTGCCAGGCAGCCAGCAGGGTTGACCTCAAAGTTGCTAGGCAGCTGAATTCTCTGGGAACTAGCCACCATGAGCTCCAAGACAGTCTCTGCTTTCTGCAGGAGTTCAGAGTGGCTGTCATCTTCAGGGCAGCCTGGATGGGAACACAGTCTCTCAAAGATAATATGAAAGCCAGACCAGCAAGATGGGCCATGGAGGGAGCAACTGTAGGAGACTCCAGATTCCAGAAGGAAGCGCAAGAGTGGAAAGTGTAGCTTAAAGTTCTTGAGGCAGGTATTGGTGAGAGATTCATGGGGTGGGCATTCACTAGGGTCTGCTCCATGAGCCAGTAGCAGCTGAGTAACACGGAAGCAGAACCGGTTGATCATACGGGCCTCCTCTTTGTCCCCTCCCACTGTTTCACCAAGCAGGAAGATGATGCATGTAAAGACTGTGTCACCATCTTTGGTGGTGGCCTTTACATTTGCTCCTGGAACATAAAAGGAAAAACACACTGCTGATAGGGCCAGTATATAAATTTGCTTTTTTTTTTTTTGCAGGGCAATTGGGGTTAAGTGAGTGTCTGAGGCCACATTTGAACTCAGGTCTTCCTGACTCGAGGGCTCTATTCACTGAACCACCTAGCCACCCCATCATTATATAAATTAAAAGAGATTAATGTACCCAGGTATTCAAAGCAGATACAAACCTAAACCAGTAAAATTATGTACCCAACATCTGAAGAAACCAGGAAGGTGAGAAAGAAAGTGGACAAAGGGGGAAGTGTGAGTGTAAGTTATTACATATAAAGTGGGCCTCCACAATGCCTGGCCCTACCACTCACCTCCTTCCAACAAGAGCCGGATGTTCTCAGTGTTATGGATTTGGACCCCATCACTACTCGCTAGTGCATGAAGCAAAGCCGTCTTTCCTGTAGAAGGACAACACTGTTAGTAAATATGCTTGGCATCATGAAGGAGGCTGGCTAGCTAAGGGTTGTTGTATGTGTTAGAGAAAGAGCTACCTCTGAAAATACCCCACGCATCCAGAGCTGCTGCTCTCCTGAACACTCCAATAAGGCCTCTAAGAGTTTCTGTTGCTTAGGTTAAGGGAGTAGCATAGAAAGTGAAATAGGATTTTACAAAACAAAGATGTATTTCAGGAAAGGTATTTTTTTTAGTTTAAGTCAGGTATTCTTAACCTGTTTTGTATCAGAGACCCCTTCTCAATGTTTTAATAAAATGTATAAAGTACATTAGGATTACAAAGGAAATCAATCATATTGAAATCCAGTTATCAAAATATTTAAAACAGTACTGCAGACCCCAGTTTTTGAACACAATTTCTGAGCCTAAGGTGTTCTCTAAACCCCGGGCTAGTTTGGGAGCCCACAAAAGGTCAGCAGCAAAGTCCCCTTTATGAATCTAAATACAGTAGCTAAAGAACAATACTGCAGTTGGAAGGGACTTGAGGAGCCAGTAAGTACAGCTACTTCATTTTTAGTATGCTTTGCCAGCTATGGGGAGATAAAGCTTTGTATGGTACAAGCACCTTTAAGAAGAATTACATGATACTCTAGTGAGAAGAAAATTGATGCTAAGTACCTTATTTTGGGCTAAACTATATTAGCAAAGGTAACCAGAATAGAACCTGGCAGCCTATGGGTCCATGGGCCTGTACTATATAACAATAAACCACCATCCACTTTCAGCCTAATTTTAGATTTCCTTTTTTGGGAGTGGGAGGACTTAAAGGAGGGAAGGATTCATATTCATAGAGTGTCATCATCCTATATCCAAGAGCTACCAACCATGCTTGTCAGCTGCGTTTACATCAGCCCCAAGGTCCAGAAGTCGTTGCAGGCAGGGCAATCGCTCAGGTTCCTCACTGGCCAAGTCCAAGGGACTGCTCTCATGAATCTTGAGCAGGAAGAACAGAAGCGGGGAAAGGAGTTAACCAAAAGCCACGAGTGGTCACTGGAGTGGGGCGGGGCAAAGAAGAAGCTGGGGGGACATGCAATTAGGACTTAAAAGAATCTAGATGGGGTTCCTGGTGATAGGACATTAAAAGAAGCTTCAGAGAAATGCCATTCTTAGCATGAGTTTCCTATAATATGTATAGGTGGTTACAAGCTACCAAGCTTTTTCATCCTTTATCCCTGGACCAGCATACCCGGTCTCTCCTGTTAATGTCAGCCCCATGATGCACCAGCAGCTCTACCATATCAGGTTGGTTGCGGAGGACAGCAATGTGCAGAGCAGTGTAGTAAGTGACAGGATCTAGAGACAGAGAGGCTATGAGACTTCAGTGTTCAAGGCAACATACACACACTATCCCACAACATCTGGTTCCACAGCCTCTCTTTGGTCTCATGGTAACAGGTTCTACAGATGCCAGCCACAGCAAAGGCATCAAGGGCAAAAGATGTAAGATGGAATGACAACAAAAAAAAAAATCTGAGGCACCCATAGGTGCATTTCTTCCTGATTAGCAGAACCATTTATCTATTCCTATGGTAATTAAGCAGGACCTTTCCTACCCTAAACTTACCCAATCTTACACCAGGATTTACCCTCCCACTTAGTGGTTCAAATTCAAGCCAATGATTCTCAGCCAAATCCTCCCTTGTAAAGATTTCACAAACCAAAAGTGTAGGACTAGCAGTACAGAGTCTGGCCAGTCCTGAGGATAAGCACAACATGCTCTACCCAACCCCACGATCTGTCATTAAAGCAGCTACAAGTCACCAATGGCACAAATGTGTTAAAATGCCTTCTCCAGCTATACATTATCCATGACTGCCCACTGCCCAGGCCCTACCTACCCCATGTAATCCAAGGACCACATTCTCCTTTGCATGGAGCAGCCTGGTTCTATGGCCATTTACACGACAGGAAACTAACGCCTTCGTGCCATGATTTATGCCCAAAGTAGCTTATCTGCTCTCCTCTCCACACGGTATTAACAAATAAACTGTAAGACAGCTCAGAGAAAAGCAGCAAGAAATTATCTTCTCTTAGCCCTGGGCTCAGTGCCAGCAGGCGCATTTTCATTAACATTAATGGGAGAGGCGACATAACTGGGGACTTGGGGAAAGGCTGCTAAATCAATCATAGGAGGAGCTGAAGCAAAGACAGGGCTTCAGCCAGAATAGAGGTGGCAAGAGAACCATTTAAAAGGCAGAGAGAGGAGGAGGCACTCAGCCAAGTCCTCTTCTCCCCTTCATTAGGCATTTGCTCACAAGTCGAAAGTAAATGTGACTGCTCTCAGAGCTTAAACAAGAAAAATTAAAGTGACACCTGAGGAATCAAAAGACCAGAAATATTCAAGGCCTAGCCTTTACACCAAGGTACGATTGAACTCTTAAGCTGCCTGCTCAGCCCCTACTAGGGCTGTCAGAGAAACTATTTTAGAATGAAACACCACTAATCAACCGACCTTCAAAGTTGAGGTTGGCTCCATTCTGCAACAGGGTGTCAGCTGCATGTGTCAGCCCAAGCTCTGCCATCTTCAGCAAGGAGTAGCTCACACCTTCCTGGTAAAAGGGAGAATGCGCCTCCCTCTCCAACAGCTCATTGAGAACAAGGACTCGACTTCCATCATCAGCCAGGTAAGCTGGGCTGAGACACAGGAAGGAAACCAGACAGTAAGAAGGGAACACACTGGGATGAGGCCTAAACCTAAGACATCTGGTATGAATGGGTAATACCTTCCTGATGACCTGCTCTATGTGAAAAAAAAAAAAAAAACAATGCCTCAATATGGTGGTTTAGTCTTGTACTAAAATTGTCCATTTGAGCATTAGTTCAGCTCTGAAATAAAATTTTCTGACCATTTTTATACAATGATATTTATCTGCTGAATGAGACTTCATGCCATTGTTCAATATTAGAGATCTTCCAAGTCCTGTCACTGGTTTCTCTGGTTGCTTTCTCAGAATACTGCCTGATGGGACGTCTTCAGGGTGAAGTTGTACATTTGGGATTGGTTTGGTCATTTGATCATCATTGTCAAGGAGCTGGGATATCAAGTTAAAAAAATACTGCAAGTACCAAGAACTCAATCTATCTTCTCTATCATTGTTCCCAATAATTCCAGAATGAGGAAAAGCCAATCTAAGTCTACCAGGTATTACTGTCCTATTTTTACATACTGTTTCCTCAAAAGACTCCCTTTACATGAAAATTAAAATACATGTCTAAATTATGGAATGTCAGAGCTGGAATCTTTTGAGATCATCTAAACCTTCTAACAGTATGTAGTTTTCCTTTTTTTTTTTTCCCAACATATTGAGAAGCTTTTTAGCTACCAACAGTTTTCTAAAGATTATATGGAGACTTTCCTACAGAGGTTCATGTACTCCCACTGGCCAAAACCCTAAATGCTGAGACAATACTAGTGGTTAAAGGAACATAAGCTTAACATTTTGTCTGAGACACTATAAGAATATAGTTATGCCTCAATTTTTAAGTAAACCCCATACATGAAAATGCAGGTTGCCACAGAAGGAATATTAGGGGAGTGACTCTTCCCCTTCCAACATAACATAGTATTCTGTAAGGGTTTGCTACTCTGACACACTTTAAAAAGATGATGACCAGATCACACAACTTCACACATACTTATATAAGAAGTACTGATACAAAGGCACTATCCCCATTCATATCTATTACAGATGGAGGATATCAAGATACAAGGAGGAAGAAACTGAGGCAAGAATGTGAGTTTCTCTAAAACCACAAAGTCAGTTAAAATTCAGGGCTAAGACCCTCTGAATACAGTATCCTGACTCACTGCTTCCTAAAGATGGCACTGGCTCTGCCATCTCTGCCCCAGTTACAGAATCCATTGTCAGAAAGGGGCTTTCTCCACTTGCCATAAGCATCAGGCAGCCTTCACTGCTTTAGATAAACCACAGAGGAAAAGAATTTAATTACCTCTCCAGACTGTCCTGTCTGTCAGGATCTTGTATCCCCAGAGATCCCAAAATTGTATCTACCAAAGGCTGGTACTCAAAAATGATCCTCCGGAACCCATGAAGAAAGGGCATTGTGGTAGCTTGGTCCGAGTTCCCAAAGGAGACTCTTGCATCAACTGCAAGAGTTAAGGACTCGTTTCCTCTGAAATCAAGAGATTGATCTGGGTTCATTCCCTCAGTGCAGCCTCTGAGCACTTCTATATTGCTTCAAAAAATAAGATGTGCATAAAAAAAAGTAGAGAACCACAGACTATTAAGAGTTGAACAGTAACTTAGAGATCATTATAGTCCAACACCCCCATTTTAATGCTGAAGAAACTAAGACCCAGAGAAATCAAGTGACTTTCTCAAGATCATACAGCTCATGCTTGGCAAAGCAGTGACAGAGCCATGTCTCCTGAGGTCTAGCCCAGGAAGTAATTTCCAATACATCAGACTGCCTCCTGAGACAACCCCAATGACAATACTCTATCCTTTGGCTTAGAAGTAGGCTTAGTGTTCTATATATATATCGCCATCATCACCATTTTATAGATAGTGAGAGGTTCAGGGAGGAGGCTATCAGCAACACAGACAAATTGGCAGGGACTGCTACAACATTAGACCTACTGCTGCTACTCTGATCAAGACAATGATCCAACACAATTCCAAAGGACCCATGATGAAAAATGAGAGAGAGAGAGAACTGATGAACTCTGAATGCAGACCGAAGCATAATTCTTTTTAACTTTATTTTTATTGTTTTCTTTTGTAATATGGCTAATAATGGAAACATGTTTTGCATGACTTTACATGTATAACTGATATCAAACTGCTTGCCTTCTCAAGGAGGGGGGCAGAGAATTTAGAACTCAAAATTTTTTAAAATGATTGTTAAAAAATTTTTTATACATAACAGACATAACAAATAAATAAAAAATAATTTTTAAAAAAAGAACTACTCCTATAAGTTCCCTGAGAATGGAGATGATGTTTAATTCATCTCTGTCTCTTCTCCTGCACCTAGGACAGTACAGTCGAATAACAGATACTTAATAAATGTTTTCTGCATTAGGGCATGAGTCAGATTTTCTCTGAGTTGAAAGGGACTTCCGATATTATCTAATCCAACCCATTTCTGAATGGGAATTCCCTCTACAACTTCCCAAGAATGGTCATCCAAACTCCCTTTGATGTTTCCCAGTGATCTACCGAGACAGCCCAGCACATTTTTGGACAGCTTGACTGTTGGCAAGTTTTCCTTATATTATGCAGGAAGTGGCCTCACTTTAACTTCTACCGCACTGGCTCCTAGGTCTGCCCTCTAGAGGTCCCATGTGGAGCAGGTCTAATCCCTTTTCCACATAAATACATTATCCTTCCTCCTTTGTTTATGTATGTTTATATGTTATGTTTATACATAAAACTTCCTACATGATAGTTCTCCTGTATAATTTCTGTATAATCTTGTATAATTTCTTCATATATTAATATATTTCTGACACTCCTACAAACTGTGAGCTCCATGACAGGAAGGACTACGTCATTTTACATGCCTCTCTTCCCACTGCGAGACACAAATGCTCTACACATAGTATCATAAATATGTCAAATAAATGCAAGCATATACACTAGCTCTAGAGAGGTGAGATCCCCAAGCACCAAAGAGGCTGAGTTCAATTCAATTTAACTACATTTACTAAGCATGTATTTGAACACAGAGAAGGGAAGTTATTTGTTCCAGTCACCAAGCAAATAAGTGGCAAAGCTTACCATGTAGTATGAGTTAAAGATACATAGCCAAGTTCTTTGGGGTAGGGGCTGGGGGTATAGTTATTATCTGTAATAATGCATTCCATAGCGTTTTAAAGGTTACAAGACATTTTCCTTGTAATCTTGTGAAATGAAACTGAAGCTCTTGGAAATGAAGTGAACTGTCCAAGACTACACACACAGCTAGAAAACAGCAGTGACAAAAGAATATTCAGGTCTTCGAATACACTTTTTCCACTGTGGAAATATATACAGTGTCTCCAGAATACTGAGTAAGACAGGCTGGTGTATGAGACCTCCGATCAGTGTCACGTAAGAGTGACTTGGGGAAAACGGGCTCCCTGTCTCACAATTATTTGTGACCTAGGCAAGTCACTTTACTTCTCTGGGCCTCAGTTTCCTCATCTGCAAAACAGGGAGAATAATCAAGCCAAAGAACTCTTTTTATAAAAAAAATTTGAAGAACTTTAAATCCCTACAGGCGAGTTATCTTAATTATTACGAAGGGAGGGAGGCTTCTTGGAGAAGGCGGCAAGGAACTGGAGTTTAAAGGATGGAGAGTACGGGGTTTAGCTTTACACTGAAGGGAGCTAGGTACAATGATGGAAGTTACAGATAAGAAGATATCGGCCGGATGTAAAGGACTTCCCAAGGATTAAAACTGTCCATGCAGAGAACGAGGCTCCTCACTAAGTAATGAGCTCTCCCTCAGCGATGGTGGGCAGTCAGAGGCTGGATGACCCCCTGTCATGGGCTGCAGGGCAGGGCTGGACTCCGGGCCCCTCGGATCGCGCCTAAAGGAGATGCCGGCGCATCTGTCAGCGCAGAACACGCGCGGGAATGGGCAGGAGCGGTGCCTCCGGTCAGGCCCAGTCGGCCCCGACTCCAGCCCTGCCCTCCACCCTCTTCCCTCCCGAGACTCCAGCTCGGGCAACCGGCCCGCCTCCCTCAGCCCTGCGCCTGCCCGGACGCCCCCGTAGCTCCAGCGGCCGGGCCCCACTTACCCTCATCGATTCCGCGCCCGAAGCTGCAGAGAACCCGGTACCGGAAGTGACGGCAGCCGTTTCGAGGAAAAGTACGGAAGCGGCGCAAGGGTATATATAGAGCGGCGGGATCCCGGCTCCCTGCGCCCCTTGGTGGACCGGAGGTGCAGGAGAGCGCGAAGTGCAATAGAATCATATCGCGACTTGGGGAAAGGGCTGGGCTGAGAAAGAGCTAGAGATACCAGGCGTCTCTACCTCCCTGAGTTTTCTCCATCTGCAAAATGAGGGGCCTAGACTGGATAGTCTGTGAAGTGGCTCTTAACTGTGGTATTTTAGCTCCTGACGTTCTATTCATTCAATAAAAATGTTTCTTTTTTGTTGTTGCTAGGTTGTTGGGGTTTTTTGCTTTTTTTTTGCTTTTGCTTTTTTGCTTTAGTTTTTGGTGGGAACCTGTAATCTTTGCTATATAGTAAACATCCTGACTTTTCAGAAGGGATGTGACAAAATCTCCTAAATTAAAAAAAAATCCCTCAAAAAGCCTGAAGAGGAAAAGCATTTGTAATTTAGTCAATACAATAGCTTTTACTTTGTTTTCTTTCTTCCTCGGCCTAAAATGAAATGCTAGAGGGACCAAAATTTAAATATATATATATATATATATATATATATATATATATATATATATATATATATATATATATATATATATATATAGCTAGGCAGGAATGGCACGGGACATTGTGGATAGAAAAGACCGAAAAATGAGAGGGCACCTGCACGTAAGAACCTACATCCACAAAGACTCCGGAGGCCATCTAGTCAAACCCTCTCATTTTACAAATGAGGAAACCGAGTCCCAGAGAGATTAAGTGATTTGCCTAAGGTCACACTGGGGCAGAGGCAGCAACACTTCAACACGAGTCTTCTGACTGCAGAAGCAGACTTTGCATTGTGCCATGTTGCTTCAGGGATATGAAAAATATATACAAGTAAGTTTAACCCTGCTCAAGTCATCCAATCTCTGCTGGCTCAGTTTCCTCACCTGTGAAATAAGGGGATTGGACCTGCTAGTCTCAAATGGCCCTTTTAGCTCTACATCTATGATCCTATAAAGTAGAATGCAAGATAGTATATAATTGGAGCAAAGGAAAGATCAAATTAAAGCTCTCTACCAAAATTTGAGGAGGGAGCAACCTTTTTTGGCTAGAAGAATCAAGGAAGGCTTCATGGAGGAGGTGATACCTAAGGTGAACCAAGAATAAAGAGAAATTTTCTTTTTTTTCTTTTTCAACAATTTCATTATGTGTAATTAACCAGAATTTATATTCTGTCCCTCCACTGGGAAAAACAAAAACAAAAACAAAAAAACCCTCTTGTGACAAATATACATAATCATAATTAAGTACCCTTTCCACTCTCTACTAAAACCTTTTTTGTCTTCTCAGATTGCATTAAGACCTTGAGGGCAGGAACAGTCTTTCTTTTTTCTTATTTATATTCCCAGTGATTAACACGGAGTCAGATAGGGAGTAGGCATTTAATGAATATGCACTGAATTGAATTGAATCAAGCAAAAATAAATTCCTACATTGGCTATGTCTAAAAATGTACATCTAAGGGAATCGAGATAGAGTACCGGCCCTGGAGAAGGGAGGACCTGAGTTTAAATCCAGCATCAAACACTTTACCCTTACTAGCTGTGTGACCCTAGGCAAGTCACTTAACCCCTGATTGCCTCAGGAAAAAAAAAGTTTGTCTAGTTCTGTATAGTGAGTCTATCATCCCTCTGACAATAGGTATATAACATTCTTCATCGTCAGTCCTCTGAAACATTGGCTGATCATTGCATTCCTCAGCTGTCTACTTTTACAATGTTGTTATTGTATAAGTTGTTTTCCTGATTTATTTACTTTACTCTGTATCATTTCAAACAAGTCTTCCCAGGTTTTCCTGAAACTATCCTTTTTACCATTTCTAATGGCCTAATAGTATTTTATTATATTCATATATCAAAATTTATCCAGCCTTTTACAGATTGATGGCCACCCTCTGTTTCCTGTTCATTTGTTACTACAAAAAGAGCTGTTACAAGAAAAGAAGAATTTCAAGACAAAAATGAGAAGGGATGGGAGGGATACTTGTACTGATACAGAGCATACAGAGCGTGGGTGAAGGTAGTACTGTGAAATGAAGTTAGAAAGGTATATTAGGGCCAGATTGTGGAAGGCCTTAAATGTCAGGCTAAAGAATTTATATTTTCATCCCAAGGGCAATAGAGAGCCATTGAAAGTCTTTGAGAGGGAAGTGACCTAAGTTGTGCCTTAGAAAGATTATTCAAGTAGACTTATATAGGACAAAGGCAAGTCAGAGAGACTGGAAAAAGATTGTTTTAAGAAATGATTGCTACAGTACAAGTCAGAGATGATTAGGCCCCAAACCACAATGATGGCCATGTGAGTGTGAAAAAAGGGGGACAGTTGCAAGAGTGATTGTGGAGGTATTATATACAGTACTCGGAGATATGGGGGATAGATATGAGGGAAGAGTCAGAAGCCATTCCAAGGCTTTGAGCCTTAGGCAGCACTGTCAACAGAATCTGGAGGAGAAATTAGCAGGAGGGGTGAATTACATGAACGTAAGTTTGAATTGAGGTATGTAGAACTCTCAGTACCAAAGGGTCGTCTAGGTGGGGATGTGTAGACAGCAGTCGGAAATGCAAGATTGAAGCTAAGGAGAGAGATTTTGTGTTCTGAGGGCCCATCTAGTTCTGATAGTTGATCTCAAACTTTACGCTTACTAGCTCTGTGACTCTGAGCAAGTCCTCCCTGGCCCTTCAGGTTCTAGGAGTCTCTGTGATCAGGACATTTGGTCTGACGGTGTGGAGAGGGGAATGGGAGTATTCACTATTCCTGAATGCTTATGGTGACCAGGATGGGGTCATGGGCAGGATAAGGGCCTGAAAGGCCCCTAACTCTTTTCCTCCACTTTTTCTCATTATTACACAGCTTGAACAAGGCTTTCAGGAGATATGGATCAACTCTGGATAATTAGAAAAAAGCTCTTACCACAAAAGAGGATGTAGGATCAACAACCACAAGGGGGCAGCATGGCTCCAAAATTGTAGCCCTGGGGCTCAACTACTCAGAAAACATTGATTAAGCTCCTACTGTGTATGGGACCCTGTGATTGGCTTCAGATTGGCCATGGATGGGTGCAAAGATGAAAAAAGGCATACTCCTTGCCTTCCTGAAACTTAGGGTCAAACAAGATGGAATCAGACCTCTGTGCAAATAATTAGAATACAAAAGATTTATTAAGAATTAAAGGAGGGTGGAGACCCTTGGAGAAGAATATCCAAAAAGCTATGTACAAGCAAGACATATACCCACCTTGTGCTGGGATTGGGAAAGATATCATTAAGAAGAGATTACAGGGAAGCCTTCCAAGCCTGGGGAGTGGTGCAGCTGAATGCATGCACATGGCAGGAGACAGGATGAGGTTAAAATAGCCAGTAGTCATCTATGGCTGAAACAAAGAGTATATAAAGAAAGGTAGTATGAAATAAAGTTTGGAAAGAAACCGGTGCAGTGCAAGTCCTATTCTAGTGCCTTGTGGTGATGGTGTTATGACTCGGGGGTTTCTGAAAGGTTTGCTAACTGAGCATAAGCATTAGGAGGTTCTATCATGCTGGGATAATACTAAACTTTCATTGATATAGTAATTTAAGGTTGGTAGAATACTTTCTGTATGTTAAGGTGGCGGTTAATTTTGATAATCTACCAAATCCTTTCACACACTTAAAGTAACTAACAAAATGCTATGTGATGATAACTTTGTCAGGGGAGAACACCTCCACTGAGTCAATCAATCAGAAAGAGAAACAGATGTGAACAAGGCCTTGCTATATCTATTAAATCAACCAATCAAAGGCAAGTCAACTAGGTGTGACAGGAAGTCTGTTCTAATTAGTTGAGGGAACTCGGTCACATCCTGGAGGTTTTATATAAAAATAGCAAAGTAATTCAAAAACATTCCTGCTCCCAGCAGCTTAGTGGTAGAAGCCATCCCCAATAAACTGTTGAGAAAAGAATCGGCTTCAGTCTCTGTTTTCTCCCTTTCCCCCTTTCAAACTTTGGAAGGGGAGGATTTGGAAGCCTCTTCCTGGGACAGCAGACATCAGAGCCTAGGACAAACCCTACACACTGAAGGATGGCAGTTTCAGAACCCCAAGAAGAAACCCAGAATAAAAGCTTCACCATCCCTGTGAGGAGCTTCAGGAAGGGAAAAGGCTTATGAATTACCTACTGTCACATGGAGTTCCTAAATTTGGGCCAACTTTTCTCTGGATTTTGTATTATCACTGAATGGGGGATGGGGGATGAGGGTAGGAGGGAGTTGGGGGAGATTTGTACTGTTCATCCTATACTACCTTGGTAGAATCTGCCTTTCTAAATGCTAATTAAGTCTAGCTGATAAACTGATATCAGCTGATAATCATAGAGGGCATATTAGAAAGATACTCAAGGGTGTGTTGAAGTCAACTGGAATAGTCTTGGGAAGCCAATTTTTAAATTTTCAGTGTAACATAAACATCTAGGAAATCAATAAGCTACAAATTGTTGTTGTAGTTGTTGTTGTTGAGTCTTTTCAGTCATGACCGACTATTCCTGACCCAAATTAGGATTTTCTTGGCAAAGGTACTAGAGTGGTTTGCCATTTCCTCCTCCAGCTCATTTAACAGATGAGGAAACTGAGGCAAACAGGGTTAAGTGACTTGCCTGGGGTCACATAGCTAGTAAGTCCAAGGCCAGATTTGAGCTTAGGTTCTAATGAATCCAGGGCCAGCACTCTATTCACTGCACTACTTAATCTTGTCTTGACCCATACTGATTGTATGACTCTAAGCAAATCACTGAATCTTTCAGTGCTGGCTCTCTATTCATTATGCCATAAACCATTGAAATGCCAAGGAAATTCCAATATTTCAGCAAATAGTAACTGAATGAATCAAGTCAGCAAGCATTGCAATAAAAATATACATAAGCCACCAAAGATGGAGAAATGCAGGCTGAAGAAACATTGAGATTCACACCCTCACCCACATTACACACATCTATAGCCATGAACATAGCATATGTACTCAGCTGGGATGACAGATGGTTGAGCTGATGGTCTCTGACACTTCTAGTGGTAAAGCTAGAATGCTGACCCCTTCATGAATTCCTAGCCCATCTGCAAAATGGCAGGGAAGGGGATGGACTAGCTGGATTCCAAGGGGCCTTCCAAGTCTAGATCTATGATTCCTTATCACCCAGCTTCAAAAAGACCTTCCACCCAGGACTAACAAACCACTTTGAGGCCCTTATGTGCTATCATTGTGGTCTGCTTAGAGCCCTTCCTTACTGAATGTTTATTAAATGAATGGATGATCCCATGAACCCTACCCTGTAGACACTGATATGAAAACCGCATACAATTTTTAGCAGCTACACAAAGCTATACAAATCATAAATGGGGGAGGGGGCAATAGGGGAAGGAACAAGGACCCTACAACCTCTCTGTAACCTACAGCGCTGAGAGGGTTATCTGAAGCACAGAAAGATGATTTGACTTGTTCAGGGTCACATATCTTTGTCAGAACATGTGTCCCAATGCTTGGTTCTGATGGAAGCCAGGATGACCTATGCCTGCAGCCCTTGGGAATGAGCTTGAAGACAGGACAAAGGTATGGATGGTGGGAGAAAAAAGAGGAAGCCCAGGACTCATTATTTAATAACACAGAATATTTTATTTATTTCAAGACTTTTTTTCCCCTCCGCCTGCCCTCCTTCCTGCTCCCTCACCCTGACTTACTTCATGCTTATGTGCAAGATACCAAAAAGCTGACCTAAAATGAATTTCAGCTATTTGAGTCCTATTTTTCCATTGACTGACACTCTACAGTTTGGGGGGTGTTCCCGGGAAATACATGTTGAACCAAAAGCCGAAACCACAATGTCTTTGAGGGCCGGAACCAACCTTTTGTGTTTTTTAATACTCCCTAGGACTACCCTGTTTTAAGCCTCAGTTTACCCATCTTTAAAATGGCCATAATGATAATAGCTCCAACCTCACAGGGTTGTTGGAAGGATTAAAAGTGATAAAATTTACAACCTTAAAGGCTAAATAATTGTTAGCTATATTATTGTTGTTGTTCTTCTTATTATTGGCATACATTATGTGCTCAATGACTAGTGACTGAATAGCTGGACCTAAGATGTAGTAAACCTTTTAAAAGAAAGTATTTCTCTTATTACACATTAATACTACTCAAAAATAAGTCATTTGTGATAGAACATTACTGTACTATAAGAAATTATGAGCTGGTTGATTTTTTTTTATTTTTTTTTTTGAGCTGGTTGATTTTAGAAAACATGGAGAGACTTGCAGGAAATAAAGAAGAATGAAATGAACAGAACCAAGAAAACATTGTATACAGTAACAACAACCTTGTCCAAAGAATAACTGTGAATGACTAAGTGATTCTGAGTATTGTAACTATTTGAATCGACTACAAAGATGCTCTCCACTTCCAGAGAAAGAACTGATGAATAAGAAGTGTATACATACATCTGTGTCTAATGGTAGTCTTCTCAAGGGTGAGATGGGGAAGGAAGAAGAAAAACAAATTTTTTTTGTATATAAGTTCAAAATGAATTCTAAAAAATCTAACAAATTATTTCTTATTTATCCTATCTTTAAAAAAAAGTCATTTGACACAAATTTTGTACTACACTGGAAACAAGGGCCCTACAAAACTTCTACTGATTCCCTACAGTCTAGATTCTAGAAGAATGCAAACTCCTTAAAGGGAAGGACTATCTGCATTTTTGTCCTCAAATCTCCAGTATCTGACATAGTACTTCACACACAGCGGGCAGTCAGTAAATCGACCAGCATTTATCAAGTATTTTCAATATGTCAGGCTCTAGGCTAAACTCTGGAAATACAAAGAAAGGCAAAAGACAGTCCCTGCTCTCCAGGAGCTGACAGTCTGATAGAGAGAAAACATACAAATAGCTCTGTACAAGCAAGACATATTCCAGGTAAATTGGAGATAATCAACAGGAAGAAGGCACTAGAATTAAGGGATACTGGGAAAGACTTTCGTTTTTATATTTCCATAGTTCCCCCAGTGTCCCTCCCTCTCGCCTTCCCAGAGAGCTGCCACATTTAACAAATAGTATTTCTTTTTTTTTTTTGCTTTTTTTTTGGAGGGGGGAAGGTAGGGCAATTGGAGTTAAGTGACATGTCCAAGGTCACACAGCTGGTTTTTGTGTTAAGTGTTTGAGGCCAGATTTGAACTCAGGTCATCCTGACTCCAGGGCCGGTACTCTATTCACTATGCCACCTAGCCACCCCACAAATACTATTTCTTAAAGAAAGAAAAAGAAGAGAAAAAAACCCAGCATGATATTAATCAATATATTGAAAAACTCTGAAAATACATGCAATGTGCAATACTTGCAGACCTCCCACCTCTCCCAAGGGGCAGAGTGGAATCATCCTCCCATATTTCTTCTTTGGAGCCATTCTGATTCTTTATAATTTTGTAAAATTCACTTTTGATTCACATATGGCTGTTATTTCCATTTGCTTTGTTATAATCACCGTGTATATTGCTTCTTGGCTCTTATTACTTCATTCTTTCCATGCTTCTTTGTGTTTGTTACATTTGTCATTTCTTAGAACCCATAATAGTCTGTTACATTCATGTATTACAGTTTGTTTAGCCATTCCCCAATCAATGAGCATCTACTTTGTTTCCAATTCTTTGCTATCACAAAAAAGTACTGCTACAGATATCTTGATATAATATGGGTACTTTCTTAAGAGTGACCTCTTCAGGGTATTAACCCAGTAACTGAATCTCTGGCCAAAAGGTATGAACATTTTAGTCACTTTATTTGCATTATTTCAAACTGCTTCCTAAAATAGTTGTACTAATTCGCAACTCCACTAACAATGCACCAGTGTGCCTATCTTCCCACAGCCCCTCCAGCATTGACTATTTTCATCTTTTGTAATTTTTGCCAATTTTAAGGATGTGAAGTGAAACTTCAGGGTTGTTTTAATCTGCATTCCTCTTATTATCAGTGATTTGGAGAATTCTTTCACATGGTTAATACTTTGGAATTCTTCCTTTGAGAACTGTTTGTTGGGGGGCGGATCCAAGATGGCGGCGTAGCAGCAGCAACATATCGCAGCTCTCACATAGCCACCCCAAAATACCCATAAAATAGGACTCTAAACCAATCCTAGAACTCCAAAACGCACACAAAGATACTTCCCACTAAAGTCAGCTCGGCTATGAGGAACCATATCAGCACTGTGAACCGTAACCAGCCTGGCCTGAAGCCGCAACTGTGCCCTGGAGGCAGCTGGACGGGAGGAGCGGAGGAGCCTCTCTGGTGAGTGGATTAGCAGCAGCTGCGAGCAGTGTTCAGAATTAGCTAAGCGGGAATTGCAAAAGGGGGAGAAAAGAAGTCCAGCTGAAAGGCCTCCGGAGCGGAAAAGCGAAAGCCAGAGGTCTTGCACCCACCTCCGCGTTGTAGCTTCCCGCCCGCGGCCTGCAGACAGCAGGGGGACTAAGCGATTGTTCTCAGGTCAGTGCTCTCGCGTTGAGCGGCCTGGATCCGGATCGTCATCTTGGACCTCGGTCTTGGAGTCTTCATTATCCAGTCACCCAGAAGTAAGTAGGAAGAGTCCCAGCATCTTCCTGTGAGCTACAGCAGCCAGGAGGACCCCAGCGATTTGGGACAGAGCTTTCCCTTCTGGAAGCAGAGCCCCACAGAGATTTAAAAAAAAATCACGGTTTGAACAACTATGAGTAAGAATAAGCATAAGAAGCAAAGTAAGAACAGCTCCCAAACCCTAGATTCCTTCTTT
>JAQQSV010000204.1:0-12840 GCA_028646515.1 Pseudochirops corinnae
CTGGACCCACTGCCCAATCACAAAGCTACAAGGCACGGGCATTCCTGGAAAACAAGCCTGGCGCCACAGGCTCCATGTGACCACATTCAGCCTATTAAGGAACAGAGTATACTTTCAAATATCCAAGGGTCCTCAAAGTCACGTAGCCACTTCAGCAAAGGGCCTAGGGGCAGGGAAGATCTTTAGATTCCCATAACAGGACCTCACCTCATACTTCACCAGAAAGATTCTCTTCTATAAGCTGTTCACCAAGAGCTTCTTCTCTCCTACCTCTCAGACATGTTCCCTAACCCTCTCCATCACTCCTATCTCTGATAGATATGGTCTTTCTCCTTGCCAAGGCCAATCCCCTCCACATGCACACTTGATCCCATCCTGCCTTCTGTTTCTTCAACATATTGCCCCCACTATCAATCATGTTCTTCCTTATACCTTCAATATCTCCCTATTCACTGGTTTCTTCCCACAAAGATATTCCTACCAAAACGCCCATGTCTAGTCCTAACCCTAAATGCCTATGTCTGACTTTTTCTAGTTATCTTCCTCTATCTCTCCTCCCCTTCTTTGGTAAACTTCTTTTTCTTTTCTTTTTTTTTTTTTTTTGCTTTTTGGAGGGCAGGGCACTTGGAATTAAGTGACTTGCCCAAGGTCACATGGCTTGTGTTCCGTGTCTGAGGCTGGATTTGAACTCAGGTCCTCCTGACTCCAGGGCCAGTGCTCTATTCGCTGCACCACATTTTTGCACATATTTTTTTCCCGTTAGAATGAAAGTTCCATGAGGTCAAGGAAAGTCATTTTCTTTCTTTGTATTCACAGTGCCTGCACATGATAAGCCCTTAATAAATGCTTGATGAGTGACAGATTGACTTTAGAGGAAGCATGATATCATGGATAGGGCTTTCTGAACCTAAAGTCAAGGAAACCTGGGTTCAGATCTGGCCCTTAAACAATTATGAGCAATTTGACTCAGTTCTCTTATCTCTGAAAGGAAGGGGTTAGACTCAGTTGCCTCTGTGACCTCTTCTGGTTTTAAATCTGTATCCTATGATCCTTTTTAACCTTGGAGATATTCAGTGAGCATTCTTCTATACTATTCCCTTCAAGGGCAGACAAATAAGTAAAGTTAGGATTTGTTCTGGAAAGGAAAAAGAAACTAACCAGAATATTGCAAAATAGATCACTTAACACATGCGTTCCTCATAGGGCTTTACTGGGTGATTCCAGAAGTTTGACTGCTATGTGAAAATATACTTCTGTGCAAAAAGAAAATGGCCTCATTATGGCCAGACTAGCCTTTAAGTGAAATTCTAAAAGTGGCCATATCTAAAGATGTCATTAGCTCAAGTGCCTTTGGCCGAAGTGACAGGCAGTGGATACTCAGGCCTGGGTTCAGGGAGGCTATGCTCTCAGGATTCAGAGCTAGAAAGGAATGGACCTCGGGATCAACTAAGCCAATCCTCTCATCACCCAACACACAAGGAAATAAAGATTCAATGGATTAAATGACATATCTGAGGGCACACACGCATCAGAGGAGATGATAGTCAGGATTTGCACCCAGGTCCTCTGACTCCAAAGTTGGAACTCTGACTGGTTCTGTCCGGGCTAGTTTTGGTCCTGGCTATGCTGCTAGCTATATCTGTGACCACAGGCAAAGCATTTTTCTTCTTGGATTCTCTTTCTTCATCTGTGAAAGGAGGAGGCTACTCTAAATGATCAAGTTGTAGGTACCTTCTAGCGTTAAAATCCTGGCTTACTTAACATTTCCCACCATGCCTCAGTTGCCCCTCATAAACAACAAACAAGGAAGTTGATGTGGATAAAAGATGCTAGGTAATATGTAGTACAGGACTTTGGGTTCAATATGACAAACTTGTGTTTCAGGTTTCTTTGATCTATATCCTATTTTGGAGAGTTTCAATTAACAGAGTCTCATCCTAGCAAGGCCATCGTGAGAGCCCCGAAGCCCAGGTCCCTCGCTCAGCACCTCAGAAAGGAGAAAGAGCCTGGCAGATGGACTTCTATTGGGGGTCTACCCCCAAGTCATTTTATCTCAAAACAATAGACTTATTTGCATCTCCTTTAATTAAGTTTCCTTTTCTGAAAAACACATTTGACTGAGAAAGCCTTTGTGCCTCTCAGGGGGGTGGCACAAAGATGGTTTTTTTCTTCTTCTTGTGGGGTGGAGGGAGGTTAGAGACGGTCCTCAGCATTTTCCTATTGATGGAAAAATGTTGTGAAACTGGTGTTTGAAGTCAAGAAAACTCTCTCCACTGATGCTTTTGCTTTAAATGATAAAAGGCAGTGTTTATATACAGTAGATGAAAGTTCTGAGTTTGAAGGATTCTCTTCTTTTCTTTTTATGCAGATACAGATGGCTAATATTCTCCCTTCTTCAGGGAAGAAATAATCACACTGCCTTACACACATGTTTTTGAGTTGCTCTAGCTCTCCTTTCATAGTCCTATATTAGAGCAAGAAACAACAACCAAAACCCTGACGAATTCTTAATATTGTATTAATTGTTTATATTTCCAAAGAACTGCCGACCTCTCTGGGCATCCTCATTCAAATGCACACCAACACACACACACATGTACATATGTATATGTGTGTGTATACACTCAAAAATGTGTGTGTGTAAACAGGAAACCCTGGAAGTCAGAGGGATGACCTTAGGAGTTGCTGGGATAGCACCCTGGGATGAGTGACAGGTATCAGCCAACCACAGCTGAACCAACAACCCCAGTATGTAATGTGGACCTTGAAACTCTAGAATTCTGTGGTCACAGGACACACAAAATTCTCACAGGAAGCAGCATTTTTTTTCAGTCTGGTCAAAGAAAGAAAGAAGTGGTCTATCTTTTGGAGAAAGCCTTAACATCACAATTGATTGACTGACTTGTGAGCCCTACGTGATTGGTACTGGATTGTGGTTATTACATTCACCTGCTATTAAAGGGTGAGTGTGATTTCATGTGCATGCATGGATTTTGACTGTGTGTAGTTGTGCTTGGAGAGTATGCATATGTGAGGGGTATGGAAGAGAAAGGGTATGGCTATTGGCTCTTGTTTACAGATTCTCTAAATATAACAAGGTGAAGTGGAAACAGTGTAGGGTTTGAGTCAGGCAGCCTACATTAAATCCTGGTTCTGCTGATGAATACCTGTTTGACCTTGGGAAAGTAACTTAATCTCTCTATGCCTCAGTTTCCTCATCTGTTAAATGATAGATTGGACAAGATTTCCTGAACAGTCCTTTCCAATTCTATATCTTTGACTACATTCCCAGGACAGATTGATGAATAGTATCCAACAAGCTGATACCAAACCCCTCTATTTCTGTCACGAAGTTAATAGAGATGGGAGTCATTTAGGTTGAGAAGTTAATTTTTAAAAACATGTTATGCAGCTAAAACTACCCTTTGATCAAAGTCATAATGAAAATGTGGAAGTTAGTTAAGTCTTTATTCCAGGGGTAGGGAAACTGTGGCCCCGAAGCCACATGTGGCCCTCTAGGCCCTCAAGTGTGGCCCTTTGAATCCAAATTTGGTCAAAAGACTGAACTTGAGGACCCAGAGGGCTACATGTGAGGCCGCAGGTTCCCCACCTCTACATTCCATTTCATCTTTGTTCTGACTGGTCATTGTCCCCATTCCCTGCTCCAAAATTCTCTTGGCCTTTTCCCTAAAGTATCCATCTGCTAAGAAAATCAGATTCTAAATAACTGGTATGTAGCATTCTTTCTTCCTGTTCAACCTTGGGCAAATCACTTAACTTCTTGAACTCCAGTTTTCTTATCTGTAAAATGAGGAAATTGGGCCAGATTGTCTCTGTAGTCCTTCCCAGTTCAGGATCTACAACACTATAGCATAAGTGGTGGCAGGAGGCAGCAAAGCTTGTCTTTGTAGTGTTGAGTGGGTTTTTTTTGGGGGGGGGGGTTACACATTAGTAGACTAAAAATTGGGAGACAAGCTAGCCTACAGAAGTCGGGAGGAAACAGAAGGATAATGGGTGTGGTCATAGGAAGGAGGACCAATGATGGAAAGGGGTGGGGCCAACTGTGAAATTCCCCTACAGATCGGAGTCAAAGTGATAACTGAGTCAGAACTTTCAGGTTGTAAAGGTAGGAGTTGGTGCAGGATGGGCCGAGATTGTAGATACAAGGCAGGTTGAAGGTCCCCGAGCTAAGACCTTGTCTTACCTGAATCAGCTTATTATCTTCTCACTGGAACTCGATGTTGTTCTTACAATAAAGTACAGTAGGTTTGGTGTTGTGAAAACCCTGCCAAAGAAAAGTCTCTTGAACCAACATCCCACAGTTCCCATGATTACCTAGGCCTCGGCTCTCCCACCTCCCCCTTAGAGTTTCCGGCCCACCCTGCCCCACTGGGCCTTACCAAAAGCAGAGCTACAGAGACGGCTTCAGGCCCCTCCCCCTCCTCATTCACCTACCCCCCCCTTCTTTCAAACTCCCCAATTCAGTCTCCTCATTCTTTCTTCTTTCTCCTTTTTCCTTTAAAGCTATTTTTTTCCTATTCATTCCCAGGGGCCTCTGCCCTTTTTTCCTTGACTGGTCCCCTCTCGGGAAGCAGCTGCTATGCTAATGAACCCAGAGGAGAAAGAGAAGGAGCCGGGAGAGAAAGGCCCAGAGCTCTCCAAATGCTGAATAAGTCCCCGTGGAGGGAGGAGGCGGCCCTCTCTGACAAAAGGGGTCTCCAGCCCGAGCCCCTCCCTTTTTCCCGAACACCAGCACCCTTTCACATTCAAATCCATTAAACAGTGCTATTCAAAACCTCAAAGAAAATAGCTGCTAGTCTCTAACCCAAATAGGCAATAGACCAGCATCCAGTCTTCCCCCCCTGCCCTGGACCCTCCTACTGGAATGTATAAACAGGTCCTAAGCAAGAGGGGCATGGGAGTGGGGGGAGGGACAGACAGAATGCAGAGTTCAGTTCCATCTCACCTGAACTCCCAATTCTCTCCATTTAACCGAAAAATTTCCCCTACTCTTCCCGCCTCCGCAGTCCCACGTTCCCACCCCCAACCCATCCTTCTCAGGTTAAGGAGATTTGGGGGAAGAGAAAAGAAGTTGTTCCTTAAACATTGACTTGGGAAGGGAGGGGCACTCTATAAAAGAAAACTAAGGCGGTTCTGAGCTAGGATTATTGGTGGGAAGTGGCCCCCGATTTCGACAGCAGAAGATTTAGATTTTATCGGATGCAGGAATGGGGTTGAACTCCCCAGAGGTAGAGGGAGCACTGGTACTTCAGCACTGGGTATGTGTGTGTGTTGCAAGGTGGTGGTGCCTTGGATGCGTGCGCGCAGATAGACCAGTCTGGGGAGGGGGCAGGGAGGTGCTGCAAGCCAGCATTGGAGGAGAAAGACCGAGCAAAGGGTCTTAAATTTGTCCAGGATACCCTGGCACCCTCACATGCAGAAGTTTCAGCAGCTCCTGCTGTTGGCTCCTGCAACAGCAAATTCCTAAGCTCCAATTTCAGTCCGCTCAAACTCAAGTTCAAGGTGAAGTGATAGGGCTTTCCAGGTAGCCAGTGGAGACGTCCGGCTAGATCTGGAACTACGCAGAACACAGAATAGATCGCAGGCAGAACTGGGGTAGTTTGAAAAGATCTGCTAATATTCTAAGGACTTTGTTAAAAACACACACACACACACACACACACACACACACACGAAACAAAAAAAAAACCCGCCCCGCCCCTTCTCACTTTGATTGGCCACAGCCTCCCTGGCTGTGACATCCTCCGTTACTCTCAATTGGTTGGTTTGACCCACAATTTAAATTTGCGGCCCCTGAATGGGTAACTGTTAAGGACTCAGAGCTGGCTGTGACTTGCATACTTCGCCTTGATGTTCTCACAATCTCCACTTCCCAAGGCTGAATCCCTCGGATCAGAGCCTGAAAGGTGTCATGTATACGTTACACCGAGAGAGGGCAATAGAGGGAGCGCCCAGGTGGGGACGGGGTGGACAATACCGCCATCTCGTGACCCATGTCATCTATGACATCCCCGGAGAGCCTAGGGTTGCAAAAGGCTGCGTTGTCCTCAACTTCTGGGATTCCTAGCTTTTTCTCCCCTTTTCCCCCTTTCCTCCCAAGTTTCCCCGTTTATTTTCCCCAGCACTTAGTACCGTGATATGCTGCACCGGAGGCTCTCAGTGCTCGCAGGATTGCTGTATTGTATTTTTTTCCTTTCTTGGGCATAGAGTCAGAACCCACGGCTTCTAGTATTGGCTATGTCACTAGCGAGGCTATCTTAGAAAAGTTGCTTCCCCGGCTGAGCCTCAGTTTCCTCACCTATAAAATCAGGCTATCGGACTAGATGCAGGATTATCACTAAGATCCCTCCTAAGGTGGAGATCCTTCTATCCTATCTGTGGTGCCTTCTACTTTTTAGAAACCTCTTCTGCACTAGAAGAACCAGAATTTAAGAATATTTTGAAGAACCAAATATATTTTTGCTTCAAGGACTGGTCTTTCTAGGATTACCCTTTGTCTTCCTCTTCTTTCTTTGGGTTATTGTCAGTACCGGGCTGGAATTTCCCAAGAAGAGAGTGAGGGAATCAATTAGAAATGAAGTAGACACAGCATCCATGTTATAGTCCAAAGGGAGATTTGTGAGAATAGCCCTGATTTAGGACTGGCTCTACTCTAACCCCTTCATTTTACAAATGAGGAAACTAAGACCCAAAGAGGAGATTTGCCCAGGGTCACATAGGTTGTAAGTGACAGAGGTGGAATTAGAGGATCATCCTTGTTAGAGGACTAGCTGCAGTAGAAGGTTGAGACATATTGCCCATTCAAACCCTTTGTACCCAAGGCTATGGAGCAGCTGAATGACTCAGTGAATAGAGTGCTAGGTCTGGAGTCACAAAGTCAGACCTGAGTTCAAATCTGACCTCAGACACTTGCTAATTGTGTGTCCCTGGGCAAGTCACTTCACCCTGGTTATCTCAGTCTCCTCATCTGTAAAATAAGCTAGAGAAGGAAATGGCAAATCTTTGCCAAGAAAAACCCCAAAAGGGGTCATGAAGAGTCAGACATGACTGAAAAAGGATGAAACAACAATACCCAAGACGATATAGGAAAGAAGAGACAAGGAAAAGCTGAATACCCATGTGACCTTCAGTAGCTCAAGGACACCCAAGAAGGCATCATATCGTAACAGAAAGATGATCTGATATGAAAGCATTGAACCTGAGTTCAAATACCACTTCTAATAGTGTGTGATACTCTCTGCCTACCACCTCTTTCTTTAAGACTGATAATTAAATCAATATCACCTTTGCAACCAGGTCTACTGCTCTGTAGTACTATTCAGAATCATTGCGCTTCTGAACTTTAGGCTTCATAAGCCTAAGCCCCCTTCCCCAACAAACATTCTATTCTCAATACCACTCCTACCTCTCTTCCATTGAACCTTCTGTATCCCCACTCTATTGTTAACAAACTGTGGTTCATAATGGAACCGTCCCCTGTCCCCGACCTTCTCTGTCTCTACCCTCTCCACACTGGGTAATTTTTAAAATTAATATATTTATATTAGTCTTCAACATTTATTTCCACAAGATTTTGTGTTCCAAATTTTCTCCTCTTCTCTCCCTTCTCCCCCATCCGAAGATAGCATGCATTCTAATTACCCCTTCCCTCAGTCTGGGCAATTATTTTAAATATATTTTACAGTTAATAATACATCATACACATTACATTCCAATAGAATATAAACTCTTTGAGGTGTTTTAAAAATTTCATCTATGTATCCCCATCACCTGGCACAGTGCTTGACATACAATAAGTGCCTAATAAATGCTCGTTGAATTAAAATCTTACATTTTACAATGCTAAAGCACATTTATATGCATTGTTTCCTTTGAATAATCTTTTTAAAAAATAATCATACTCTTTTTTTTGGAGGGGGAAGGTAGAAGAATTTGGAGTTAAGTGACTTGCCCAAGGTCACACAGCTAGTGTTAAGAATCACCAGATGTGAACTCAGGTCCTCCTGATTCTAGGGTTGGTGCTCTACTCACTGCACCACGTAGCTGCCCCTTTAATTCTTTCAAAAAAGATCTGGTCTTGTAGATTCTTCTACTCAGACATCTTTGGTGACTTCCTAAATGCCTATTGCTTAAGTTCAATTCCTTTTCCTGGAGGACATCCAGAGAAAGGTGAAAGGATGGTAATGTGGCCTGAAATCATGCTATATGGGCATCAGCTGAAGGACCTGGAGAAGCAGAGGAGATTTAGGGTAGACCTTATGGATGTCTTAACACACTTGACGGGCTGTCATGTGGAAATGACACAGTGTAAGCAGGCCTGGTACTGTGTATGCTGCATCAAGGTCAGCTATCACACTGATGGTAAATTCTTAAACTTGAAAAGGCTACAAGCCAAGACCAAAGTGGAGGGAGTGTTGGTGCATGATTTTTTGTTTACAGATGATTGTGCACTCAGTGCAGCCTCTGAAGCTGAGATACAACAAAGTATTGATCAATTCTCTGCCGCTTGTGCTAATTTTAGCCTAACGATTAACACCAAGAAAACACAGGCGCTCCATCAGCCACCACCACACCATCTATGTATGGAACCATCAGTTGCAGCAAATGGAAAAGTTCTGAATGCTGTGGATAAGTTCACTCACTTTGGCAGTATACTTTCCAGGGATGTACACATTGATAATGCCATTGATGCACGCATTGCCAGAGCTAGCTTAGTGTTTGGGAAGCTCCAAAGCAAAGTGTAGGAGAGAAGAGGGTAAGACTGACTACCAAACTGAAAGTCTGTAGAGCTATTGTGCTGACCTCATTGTTGTATGCCTGTGAAACCTAGACAGTCTACCAGCGCCATGCCAGGAAACTGAATCGCTTCCATTTGAATTGTCTTAGGAAGATTCTGAAGCTCACCTCAGACAATGAGGTCCTTTCTCAAACTAAACTGCCAAGCATTGAAACTCTACTGCAGAAAGTACAACCCCAATGGCCTGGCCACATTGTCTGAATGCCAAACATAATGCCTGCCAAAAAGACTATTTTAAAGAGAACTCACACAGGGCAAGCACTCACATGGTGGTCAGAAAAAGTGATACAAGGACACTCTCAAGGTCTCGATCTCTTTTTTGTTTTGGAGGGGGGAAGGTATTGGGGTTAAGTGACATGCCCAAGGTCACACGGCTAGTGAGTGTCAAGTGTCTGAGGTGGGATGTGAACTCAGATCTTCTTGACTCCACTCACTAGCACTTTATTCACTGTGCCACCTAGCTGCCCCTCTCAAGGTCTCTCTTGAGAACTTTGAAATTAATTGTGTGACTTGGGAGACCAGGACCACCCAGCATGGTGTGCCCTCATCAGAGAAGGTGCTATGCTCTATGAGCAAAGCAGAATTGAAACAGCTCAAAAGAAACAGATGTGCAAATTTAGAGAATCCACCCTAAATGTTCACATGAGCTATTTGTGCCCGACCTGTGGTAGAACATTTAGAGCTTGTATTGGTCTGATCAGCCACAGTGGGTCACACTGCAGCTTGACTCTAACATAGTGGTGTCAGTTTGGACCTTTTTGAGAATGTACAACAACCAACATTTTAACATTTTTTTTTGAAGGGAGGAAGGCAGGACAATTGGAGTTGAGTGACTTGCCCAAGGTCACACAGCTAGTAAGTGTTAAGTATCTGAGTCCAGATTGGAACTCAGGTGCTCCTGACTCCAGGGCTGGTGCTCTATTTACTGCGCCACCTAGCCACCCCAATTTTTAACATTTTTAACCACCAAGATCTAGGGTGGGGAGGTGGGTACATATGTTTATATATTTACCCATATAACTGTGTCTTGGTTGGCATTTGTTTGCACAGGTCTGTGTAGGTATATGATTGTGCAAGATATACACATATGTGTTTCTTTCTGTGTGGGTCTCTGTATGTCCATCTCTGGATGAATGGATATAGAAATCTAAAGAACCTGAGCTACATATCTGAAAAGGAGTGAGATTGGGGAGGCTGCAAGCCCCTTAAAGGACTATTTTCATTTTCCTTTATATTTCCCATATTCCCTGAGACAGTAACACTCCCCCCACCCACACACACAGGGGCATCTTAAATGAATGCTTGTAGAATTATGTGTATTCATTCATTCATCAAAGCATTTATTAAGCACTTTCTGTGTGTAAGACACTAGGCTAAGTGCCAGAGTATGAAAAAAAAGATGCAATATCTAGTAGAATATAAATTTCTTAAGGAGAAGGGCTGGAAAATAGTGTGATCTGAACTGTGTTTCCATGGAAGACCAGTCTTATAGCAGTATGAGTATATGATGGATTGAGGGCCTGTAGGCACAAAGATAGATTCGGGTGCTATTACAATATAATGACCAGTAGGTGGCGCAATGGATATAGTGCTGGACCTGGAGTTAGAAACACTGGATGGAGTTCAAATGTGGCCTCAGAACTAGCTGTGTGACCCTGGGCAAGTCACTTAACCCTGTTAGCCTCAGTTTCCTCATCTGTAAAATGAGTTGGAGAAGGAAATGGCAAACAACTCCAGTATCTCTGCCAAGAAAACCCAAACGGGGTTATGAAGAATCAGACACCACTAAAATGACTGAACAACTTAAAAATCTACCAGGTGAAATATAAAAGTGAAAACTAAGGTAATGATAGTGAGAATGAAAGGGAAAAGATTAATGCAAGAGCTATTTTGATCTTTTTTTAAAGTATTTTTTTTTATTAATTTTAGTTTACATCATCCATTTCCACGAGGGTAATTGATTATCTATAGGAGATTAAGGGGAGGGAAGAATCAAAGAATACCCCAAGGCAATGGACCTGAAAGACTGGAAAGCTGGAACTGGAGCAAATTCTTAGTGCTGAGAACCCTGGATTGGAAGTGGGAGAATAGTGGGGAAGGAGGGAGCTCCCTGACCCTCATTTCCTGGCGGTTACTCCTCAGAACCAAAGGTTACAGGCCATATGACTCTGGTTTGGAGTCCTGCAATGTGTGGATCTAGATGTCTGGTGCAGACGTGGAAAAGGCAGGGAACGATGCCATCATCTCCAACCATTCATTGATCTACCGCACGTTCTTCATATCATACACATTTTTTTATTTCTCCATCCATTTTTTCTTTAAAACAATATTGAATATCACTAACAACTAAACTTACTGTCTACATTAATGTTTAGATTCCTCTTTATTTTGAATAAATCATTCCCTTTAAACTTAAAAACAAATGTTTACCTTTAATGTCAATGCATAAAGCAACTTAAAAAACTTTTCAGTCACTCCCAAGTCTCATCAAGATTTTTGGTTGATTCTTTCTTATTCAGTTTTCCATTTACATGGTCTTAGTTAGTGTTTATTTAGTTTTTCTGTCTCTGTTTTCTTTACTTTGAATTATTTCCTAAATGTCTTTCCAAATTTCTTTGAATTACTCATACTTGTACATCTTAATAGCATTAGTTTTCCATTATATTAATGTACTATAATTAATTTAAGCATTCTCCCATTGTTAGTAATTGAAATTGCTTCCAGTTTCTTTGCAAATATATTTAATGCTGCTGTGAAAAATCTTTGAACAAATAGTTTTTTGGGTCATTCTTGACAACACTTTCAGGACATATTCCTAATAAGGGAATTATTGAGTCCAAAGGGTATAATAACTTTTGTGACTCTTCGGTTACAAAATTTCCCATCCAGTTGTATTCCTCTGCACTGCTCCATCAGGCCCCAGGAACCTCTTCATCTAGGAAGATCACTTCAGCCCTGCAAATCACACCTCATCAGCACTCTCTGCCCTTGGGGCTCCTCCCTCAGACTGGACATGGAAGGGAATCTCCCAGAACCTCCATTTAAGGAGGGTGCCCAGACAAAACATCTCTTCATTCCCCACCCAACTGTCTTCCATCATACTCCTTTCTCCTGGTTCCCCTTTCAGCTTCCTTTCATGTGTTGCCTTTCCTCGTTAGAATGTAAGCTTTTTGAGGGCAGGGGATATCTGTTGCCTTTCTTTGTGTCCCCACTGTTTAATGGGCACTTTAAAAATGTTTTTTGACTGAATGGCTGCTTATGGTATAATATCAGATTGGTTTCTAAAAAAGATTCTACAAGTTTGCGATGCCACAAGCAATGGATGAGTATACATATCTGTTTTTGCCAGATCTTTGTGTTATATTATTTATATTAATTTCTGTGTGAAGGTCTTAGTTTCTCATTGGCACCCTCCCCTTCAACTCTATTAAACTGCAAATCCTACAGGCAGCCTGGGGCTGAGCACATAGTAGGTGCTTAACACTTATATTTATAGAATTGTTGTTTTGTCCTTTGTTCTCAAAAAGGACATGACGTCAGGGAGGTGATGCCATGCCGTGCAAGTGAATGGGATTTAAGTAAGGGAGGGCTGTGCAAAGTCACCAGCCTCACTTTCTCCTCTGGAGACATCTGGGTCCAGTGGCCAGGCAGAGATCAGGACAACTGGAAATGGCTCTGGATGCAGGTGAAGACCTTTGTCTTTTTAAGCTAAGGTCTTTCCCAGGTCTCAGTCTGACTGATTAAAGTGATTAAGGCTAGGTAAAAAATGAGGCAGAGAATAGCCTCTTTTACCTACTCAAGAAAAGAAAAAGAAGGAAAGACCAAAGAAAGAAAGGAAGGAAGGAAGGGAAGGAGGGAGGGAAGGAGGATGGAAAGAAAGAAAGAAAGAAAGAAAGAAAGAAAGAAAGAAAGAAAGAAAGAAAGAAGAAAAGCTGTGATGCCCAACTGGAACTGGACAGTTGAGCAACACCTCTCTCTCTCTCTCTCTCTCTCTCTCTCTCTCTCTCTCTCTCTCTCTCTCT
>JAQQSV010000204.1:12940-93585 GCA_028646515.1 Pseudochirops corinnae
GCTGAAACCTGAAAAGATATCATGGAGTTTACAGGTTAGATTTCTTTCTTGAAGACCACGCTTTAAACCCAAATCACTCTGACTCTCACTGATTGGCCAACAATAGGTCCCAGGCCAAACCCCGCTTGGTCAATGTTCGGACCCTGATTGGCTCAGAGTAAATTTATAGAATAGAATGGAATGGAATAGAAAAATGGCAGCACCCTTGCTGCTAAGTCCATGCTAAGTAATGGGGTTATTACCAAGGTATTTACCCAGGAGGATGTAATCCCTGTCCATGCCCACTAGGTGGCAGCACTAGCTCAGATGCCTACCCAACCAGGAGCAGTTAGACTATGTGGAAAAGTGGGGAGACCGGATCTAGTCCAATCCTTTCCTGAAAACAAAAATACCTTTGTAACAGGTGCTCACATCTTACCGTTTTAAAGCATCCCCTTCCTTTGGTCTTGGAAGGATAATGATTCAGGGAGAGGAAGATTAGCAAAGCTGTTTCTGATGATTTCGGCACCCTTCCCTCCATCACCAGGATGTGTCGGGGATTAGTCACATTTACCAAGGGCAGCAAACTGCATGATGGGACAGAGCTGTGCACAGGTCCTAGATTTCATATTTTCATGGTCCGAGAGAGACTCCATCCTTAGATTAATTACAGACCTGGAAGGAGCAATCCAAACTTTTCCAGATTGAGTGCCCTCTGGTGGTTAGTAGAGAGACTGCAGCTTTTTGGGAAGGCTTACCTACAATACACATGCACACGTCAGAGATACACACCCACCTGATGTTTCGTGTAAAACCAAGGAGTGGTCAGATCAGATACTGCATTTCTTTGATGAGTAATTACTGTAGTGAAGTGCAATCTGTTAATAGACTTAAGGGAAATCATACTCAAGCTAGGACCCAAGGGTACTAGGAAAGAGGCCGCAAAAGTTAAAGGTGTCATACTCTCTATAAAAGGTATCTTATAAAAGGTGATGGTGAACTGACAAGAGTTCTGGATTAGGGGTCAGGAAGATCTCAATTCAGAGTCCATCTCTGACTTTTTTTTTTGGAGGGGGAAAGGTAGGGCAATTGGGGGTAAGTGACTTGCCCAAGGTCACACAGCTAGGTTTTTGGTGGTTTTTTTTGTTAAGTGTCTGAGGCTGTATTTGAACTCAGATCTGCCTGACTCCAGGGCCAGTGCATCTCTAACATTTCTTTTTTTTTTTAATTTAAATTTTTAATTTTTTTTTTTAGAATTTTCTAACATTTCTTAACTGTGTGATCATGGTTAAATCATTTAACCTCTCTGGGTCTCAGTTTTTCTCATCTATAAGATGGGTATGATTATACCCACATTATCTATCTAATAGAGTTGTGAAGTTTAAACAAGATAATGTTTGTAAAGTACTTTTCAAACTTTCAAGTTCTATAGAAACGTTCTATATAAATGTCATTATTACTGTTGTTTGGTTATGACAACAGTGGTTCCAGGACCCAAATCTGGACTTTGCCAGTCTCATTTAAGTATACTTCTGGCAGGCTTATCTATTTCACATGTTGAGGTTGAGAAGTAATAGAAATAAGCAGAGCTGAAACCAGGAATTTTATCGTGGGGCAAAAGCAACGAAGAAATAGTAGCAGCCAATCCCTTAAGGAAAACATTCTTTTTAAATTTTTATTGTAGTTTTCAACATTCGCTTTTAAAAGATTCTGAATTCTAAATTTTTCTCCTTTCTTTCCTCCTCCCTCCCCAAAATGGCATGCAATCTGACATAGGCTATACATGTATGATCATATTAAACATATTTCTGCATTAGTCATGTTGTGAAAGAAGAATCAGAACAAAAAGGGAAAACTATAAGAAAGAAAAAACAAAAAGAAGAGCAAATAGTCTGCTTCAATTTTCATTCAGACTCCATAGTTCTTTCTCTGGATATGGATGGATTTTCCATCACGAGTCTTTTGGAATTGTCTTAGACCATTAAGGCAGAGGTTCTTAGCCGGGGGTCCTGTAGACAGATTTCAGGAGGTCCCTGAACAGGGCCAAGGAAATAAATAAATAAATGTCTTTACTTTTTACTAACCTCTCACTGAAATTTAAATTAACTTAAATTATATCCCTTAAACTCCTTTAAAACATTATTCTGAGAAGGGTCCACAGGCTTCACCAGACTACCAATGGGATTTTTGTGTGTGTGTGTTCACTAGGATACAAAAAGGGTCAAGCACCCCTGCCCAGGAGTGTCCAGCTACCAACATTATAGGAGTTGAGAAGGAAGGTCCAAGAGGAAGAAAATACTCCTTATGTCGGATGTTAGTTCCATGGGAAAAGTCTCAACCATCCTCTCTAGATAAAGTTCTAGGGATGAGCTTCCTAAGAACTTTCATAAATCCATTCAATAGTCATTTACTGAGTAAACAAGTAAAGTCAACAACCGTTTATTAAGTGCCTACTGTGTGCTGGCCACTGTGCTAAGTGCTGGGAATAAAAGAAAGACAAAAACAGTTCTTATTGTCCTTTTACAATCTAACAGGAGACAGAATGCAAAAAACCATGTGCAAACAATATCTATACAGGGTAAATTGGAAATAATCCTAGTAGGCAGTAGCATTAACTTGAACATGGAAAGGCTTTTTGCAGAAGGTAGGATTTTAGCTAGGGCAGCTAGATGGCACAATAGGGTGCCAGACCTGGAGTCAGGAAGACCTGAGTTCAAATTCAGCCTCAGACACTTACTGTGTGACTCTGGACAAGTCACTTAACCCTGTTTGCCTCAGTTTCTTCATCTATAAAATGAGCTGGAGAAGGAAATAGTAAAGCACTTCAATATCTCTGCCAAAAAAACCCAAAAAAGGGTCACAAAGAATTGGACATGTTTGAAAAATTACTAAATACCAACAGAATTTTAGCTGAGAGTTGAAGGGAGGTAGGAGATAAAGATGAGAAGGGAGAGGATTCTGGGTATAGGAGACAAGTAGTGAAAACAGCAGGAGTCAGATGACTGAGTGTCTTATATAAGCAGCCTCAAGGAACCCAGTGCCGCTGGATGACAGAGAACATAGTGGTGAGTGAGGTGGAAGACTTAGAAAGGCAGGATGGGCAAAGTTATAAAAGACTTTATATTTAAATTCAATTTTATTTTATTTTTTAGTTCCGAATTCTCTTCCTCTCTCCTCTCCTCTCACTCACTGAGATGGCAACAAAAACTTATTCCTGATATGTGTAGTCTTGCAAAATAAATTCCTCCATTAGCCATGTCTGAAAAAAAAGAAAGAAGACAGGCTTCAGTTTGCAGGCTGAGCCTACCAGCGCCCTATCTGAAGTAGGATAGCATGTGTATGAAAGACTTTCAAAGCCAAGCAGAGAGTTTTATATTCAGTCCTAGAGAGAACAGGTAGCTGATGGAAATTATTGAAGGTGGGCAATGCAGTGTGACATGATCAGGCCTGGCTTCAGGAAGATCACTTGGACAGCTGAGTGGAGGATGGGAATAGGGGAAACACTTGAGACAGGCTACTGCGATAGCCAGCTGAGAGGTACTGAGGACCCCCACTAGAGTGGTGATGGCATCAGAGAGAAGGGGGCTATAGGGAAATCTTGCAGAGGTAGAATCCTCAGGACTTAGCAACAGATTGGATGTGAGAGGAGGGGCTGGTGAGGGAAACAGAGGAGGAATAACGGTGCCCTCAACAGTCATCAGAAATAAGGAAGAGAAGAGGGCTTTGGGGGAAAGATCATGAGTTCCATTTTGGACATGTTGAGTTTAACGTGTCTATGGGACATTTGGTTTGAAATGTGCAACGTGGGCAAGAGTAGGGAGAGGGGTAATAGCATTTGTTAATAAGCATTTGTTAAGTGCCTACATATGCCAGGCACTGTTTCATTTACTCCTTACAACAACTCTGTAAGGCAGGTACTGTTAATAATATCCGAATTTTATAGTTGAAGCAAACGGAGGTTAAGTGACTTGCCAAAAGTCAACTAGTAAATATCCGAGACCGGATTTGAACTCAGGTCTCTCGGACCCCAGGCCCAGCACTCTATCCATGGTGCCACTTAGCTACTAGAAATATGAATGAGATTAGAGGTCATGACAGAAGTTAGGGCTGGATACTTAGATCTGAGAATTAGCACAAAGATGATAACTGAATCCCAAGGAGTTGATGGTATCACTGAGTGAAATGGTATAGAGGGAGAACAGAAGGGGGATCCAGCATAGAGACTTGGGGGACACTCATGGACACAGGAAACTGAAGAATGGTCAGACAAGTAGGAGAAGAACCAGGAGAGAGGAACATCATGAAAACCCAGAGAAAAGAGAACATATCAAAAACTAAAATGAGATTGACAGCTGCAGAGGGGACAAAAAAGATGGGAACTGAGAAAAGGCCATTAGGGTTGGCAGCTGAGGGATCATGGGTAATTTTGGAGAGAGCAGTTTTGGTTGAAAGATGAGATTAGAAGCCTGACCGAAAAGCTTCCAGAAGAGGGCGAGAGAAAAGGAGGTGGAAGCACCTGGTGTATGCAGCCTTTTCAAGAAGTCTAGCCAGGAAAGGGAGAAGAAATACAGGAGGATAATTAGTGGGGATGGAAAGACCAAGGGAGAGTTCTGGGAGGCTGGCGGAGACACGGCTATATTTACAGGAACAGGGAAGCAGCCTGTGACAGGGGAGAAGACTGAAGATTAGTAAGGGGAGGAGGGGGAGGCGATAGATGAAATAATCTGCTGGAGAAGATGGAGTGGAACGGGCTCACTTGTGCATGGAGAGGCATTTGCCTTGGTAAGAGGCACCAGCTCTTCATGTGAGATAGGGCTAAAAGAGATGGTGGGGGAAGGCATCTAAATCATGGGACATGAGGAGTCGGGAGGGGGTAGCCCTTGGCAAATTCCTCCCAATGTTTTCAGTGCAATATAAGGCTCAATACTGTGTACCTACTATGTGCAAAGCCCAGTGCTTAATGCTGAGGAGAGAGAGAGAGAGAGAGAGAGAGAGAGAGAGAGAGAGAGAGGGAGGGAGGGAGAAAGCAGTAAATATGACAGTTCTTACATCCAAGGAATTTATAGTCTAGCGAGGGATGGTGAGGAGGAGGTAGGATCCATCTGGAAACAAAGAAACAGAATTTAGCTTTTCTCCTCCACCTCAATGACTCCTCAGCTGCTGGGAGTGGAAAAACTAGAGGGGAAGACAAAAAAATACCTTCACTTTTTGTGAATCCCCAAACATCTTATTTCATCTACTTTCACTGAAGAGAAATTCTCCAGTTAGTCCTTGTACCCCAAAGGCATGACCACCCCCAGAGCCTTCCAGCACTCTGGATCTATTTCCTGATGGGTCTTGCCTTTCTCAGGGCCACCCAAGGTGCACACCTGCCTTGAAGTTTGTACAAATATGTCCCTTGGTGGGTACTCTGAAGACTAATGGCACAGCCCAGAGCCCTCTGTTCCCCGTGCTCAAAGGCAGTTGCTCCAGAGTAACAGCCCCATTCACTTTAACAGGGAGTTCCAAGGGGAGTAAGACCAACTCACCATTGGCTTGACCTTCAGAGAGATGGGCCCTAAATATCTGCTGAATAATTAAAATCAAAGTAATTTTATTTTAATTGTGTCTGTCATGTCTTTTGTTGTTGTCCAGTCTTTTCAGTCATGTCCAACTCTTCATGACCCCATTTGGGGTTTTTTTGGTAAACCACTGGAGTGGTTTGCCATTTCCTGCTCCAGCTCATTTTACAGATGAGGAAACTGAAGCAACCAGGGTTAAGTGATTTTGCCCAAGGTCACACAATTAGTAAGTATCTGAGGCTGGATTTGAACTCAAGAAGACTCATCTTCCTTACTCCAGGCTCTTGACTCTATCCACTGTGCCACATAGCCGCCCCATCTGTCCTGCCTCTCCCAAGGTAAATCATGGACTCCCTAAGAATCAGGAATTTATTTCCCTCTTCTTTTGTGCTCCCCAAAGGACTGAGTGCACATCAAGTGCCCAACATAAATTAAATGAAGCACAATGTTTATTCTGCCAAGGGGCCAGTCCCAGGTGTGGCCACAGCTCCAGATGTGGCCATAGGAGGAAAGTGCTGTTGGATCACCTCCCACTACCATGATCCCAAATGGAGGTGGGCAGCATGGAGGTATTGAATGAGATGAGGAGATTCCTAAAGTATTATATTATAAAGAATGGGAGTTAGAAGGTCGGATGGAAGTGGTGGACTTAGAGGTAGAGGATTGATGGATTCAAGAGAGAAGTTGGAAGATCAGGAAGTCAGTGCCCACCCACCCCCATCCCCCTACTTAGAGCATACAGAGGAAACCTCCCAACTTCCTTGGCTTTCTTCAAGCTCCAGCTAAAATCCCACCTGCTCCAGGAAGTTATTCCCAACCCCCCTTAATTCTACTCTCTTCCCTCTGTTGATTATTTCCGATTTGTCTTAAATGTAGCTTGCTTGTACATAGTCGCTTGCATGTTGTCTCCCCCGTTAGACTGTGAGCTCCTTGAGGGCAGGAACTGTCTTTTGCCTGTCTTTGCATCCCTAGCTTGTAGCACAGTGCCTGACACAGAGTAGGCACTGAATAAATGCTTCTCGATTGACTGATTGAATGAAAGGGACATGAGAAGGCAGAAGAGGGAGGAGGAAGAGTTGGGTCTAAGGGGTTATACGTTTCTGTCTCTCCAACCTATATGTATGATCCTGTTCTGGGTATTGTAGGAAAACACAAGGGAGGGCAGAAATAGGTGAACTATGTATGCATAAAGCCTAGGGCTCCCCCTCACAAGTGGGGCCCCCCCTCTTGCACACAGGGCTCTCTTTCTCACATATGGGTCCCACAAAAGTACTACTCTGAAGTTCAAGATATTCTAAGGGCCCACATCTATTCAGAACCATAACTCACAAATCCCTGCTGATGGATTGCTTTTACTAGTTATCCAGAGGACACAATTAGGTCAAAATAGAAGTCTTTTCTAAAATAGAAAGAAAAGTGTCAGTAGGATGTTCTTCACTCCCATAAACTTAGCGAACCTTCATCCACAAATATCCACCCTATTAGTGGGAAGAGTAGACACACAATGGGATAGCCTATGGAAGATCACACTGGATGGGTCTGTTGAGGGCACCACCACCCCTTTCACTTACCCATGTCCAAAAGCTCCCTATTATTCTTGGCCCCTGAGAAATCCCATCTATTGTCAAACCTTGCCATTCCTGTTTTCGCCACATCTCACATATGTCCCCTTCATTGTACTTACACAGTCAATACCCAAGATGGCAAACAGAAGTCAGAGGAAGTATACATATGAAAATATATGTCAAATCTTATATACACACATGTTTAGTAGTTGTTAATGGTTTGGTGATATTGACAAGTTACAGCATTGGGCTAAATCTAAGGATGGAAATTAATAAAGTCAACTTCACAAGCACAAGTTAGAGAAGGCATGGAGAGAGTAATTTGTCTGAAAAATATCTGGAGGTTTCAGTGAACTATGAATTTTTAGTGGATTATAAATCAATGCAGCATCCAAAAACCCTAAGGAGATTTGAGGCTACATTAAGAAACACAGATTCTAGCAATAAGAAAGTGACAAATCTGCTATAGTGAGTCTTCCCTGGTCAGACCACAGATGGAATATTTAGTTTAGAAAGGACACTTAAAAGTTGGAATACATCCAGAAGAAGGTAGCCAGAACAGTAAAGGCTTTGAGTCTGTGTCATAAGAGAATCAATGGACAGAACTGGGGATGTTTGGCCTGAAAGAAGGGAAGACTGAGGGGTGGGGTAGGATGTGCTAGCTATGTTCAAGTACTAGAAGAGCTGTCATTTGAGAAATGGATCCAGTTTGTTTCATCTGACTCCAGAAAGTACAACCCAAGGGCAGGGGGTAGAAATGTAAAAGAAGAACATCTAGGCTTAATATCAGGAAAAAGGGAAATGGGCTGCCTTGGCAGGCTTCTCCTCACTGGAGGTTTTCAAGAGGAAGCTGAATGACCAGATACATTGTAGTAGGGATTCCTTTTGGGGTCTGGGTTGGACAGAGGGCCATTGGGATACCTTCCAATTCTAAAATCCTGTGTGATTTTGAATGAGAGAACACGTATGTTAAGGGTACACTTGGTGAGGGGAATTTCATGGCGCTGATACTATGTGGCTGCTGATTCCTTCTGCTAATACTAACCACACTTCTTTCCCTAGATCTGGTTGTCGCTGGGCACCATGTCACTGCTGCTTTCCAGTGTGCCACCTGGGCACCATGCTCCCTCTGCTCACTGCATTGTGTCTCTGAGCTATCCTTCTCCCTTCCCCTACTCAGACAGTCTTACTGCTCCAACCTACTGCCTTCACCTGTATCTGAGGGGCTCTCTCTCTCTCTCTCTCTCTCTCTCTCTCTCTCTCTCTCTCTCTCTCTCTCTCTCTCTTCTCTCTCTCTTCTCTCTCTCTCTCTCTCTCTCTCTCTCTCTCTCTCTCTCTCTCTCACCTAGTAGTACTTCTCAACCTTCCTAATGCCTCAGCCCTTTAATACTTGTATGTGGGCATATCTGCACGTGGGCGGACTCGACCGATAGAGGAGCAGTGTCTCAGTTCCCAAGACCATCGAAAATACGTGCCACCCACAGGTTGAAAACCACTGGCTTAGAGGATAAGAATCAGCTGTTTTAGAAAGACAGGGCCTTCAGACAGACACCTAGTCAAAAGAACTAGGGGACAGCAGCTGTGGTAGGAGCCATATATGTTAAATAAGCTAGACTATATTTTTTTCTTAAAAGGAATTGAAACTAGAGATTTATTTAACTCAGGGGTATGTTTGAGCCACTTTTGTAGCTTCCGGGTGGCCTAAGAACAAAAACCAGTCCCAGTGGAGGTGGCCATTGCTCCTCCTCCGGCCTGACTAGGAGCCAGCTTTGTTCACAAAGAAGCAGGAAAACTCTGCTCTACCAAATCAAAGCTATATCTTTGCTGAATAGCCTTTCGATACTATGGCTAAGTAAATTTCTCTTTGTAATTGTTAAAAGGTCTACCAGTGTCTGATTTCATCCCAACTCCAAACCTGTTCTACTGTCATCAGACAAGCCTGAATTAGCACTGACCAACAATAGCTTTTTCTCCTGGAGGAAATGGAAGTTTTTAGCTTCCAAGAGACAAGCTCTTTAGTAATACGGAGCAAAGAGCTAATTCAAATGCATACATGTAGGCTTTCTTTAGTCCAATGATAAAAATCCATATCCTTGGTCTAAGCCTCTAGTCACAAGCTGCTTTGGGATTAGATAGTCCCCTTTAATTCCCATTATTTCCTGATTGGCAACCTTTCCTTCCACTCCCAGCTCCCCAAAAAGTAATTTCTGGGGGTGCCTTCTGAGGAATCAAAGAGGTTCTTGTGGTTCTGACACATTAGAATGGGCAAGAAAAATTAAGTACACAGGGTTAGGAGGGGCAGCTAAGAGTGTACCAAAGGTTTTGTACCTTAATTCTTCCGTCACAAATCCAACCTTTCAAATATTGGTACAGCTGGCAACAAACGTCCCAGACTTTGATCCACCTGACAAGTAGAAGAGCTGTCAGAACATTTGTAGAACTGGATGCCAAGGGTAGAAAAAAATCTCAGGGTTGATTGAGTTCGAAAGCAGTGGGGTCACCTGATCCCTGCCCCAGCTTCCAGGCTACACCCACCTAAGCATTCTCATGACAAATGAATTTTCTCCCTTTAGAGGAGTCACCTTCTTCTGAATGATTTCCTGGTCAAGCAATCCTTAATGTCAGGATTTCTTTTCTGATCTAATGGAATCGTTTTGTTTTGTTTTGTTTTGTTTTTGCTTTTTTTGGAAGGCAATTGGGATTAAGTGACTTGCCCAAGGTCACACAGCTAGTAAGTGTTAAGTGTCCAAGGTGGGATTTGAACTCAAGTCCAGCTGACTCCAGAGCTGGTGCTCTATTCACCGTGCCACCTAGCCGCCCCTTTGTACCTTTCCTAGGTGAGTTTCTGGATGCTGTTAGTCCCTTTGCCAATACTGAGGTCAGCTTTTCCCGGCTTGGTCCCTAATCCTCTTTGGCACAGCTCCTATGGCCCTTCTCTGGGACCAAGAATGTTATTATCGTTATTGTTGTTGTTCGATGACGTGTCTTCCAGGTCTAGCGATGGTTTAGTAATGATAGCTCTTCAAAGTTTCACTAAGTACTTTACATAGGTAGGTGCAATTATTCCTGCCATTTACACCAATAAGGAAACTGAGACTGAGGGAGGTTAAGTGACTCACCCAGAGTCACACAGCTGATAAGCATCTGAGGTAGGATTTGAACTCAAGCCTTCCAGCCTCCAAGATTAGCACTCTATTGGCTGAGCCGCCTGATCAGAAAGCCTGTTCATCTGCGATCTGGGATATACGATCCCATGATCCTTCTCAGGGATGAGATAATTGGACTGGAACAGAGAGTGGATGGAGAAAAGAGTCAAGAAAAATGAGAGCGGAGGGGATGGTTGGAACCAGATTGGGAGGGTGGAGAGGAGGGGATTCAAATGTCATGTCACACGCTGTGTGGTCATGGCACAGCTCTGCTCCCTCCCTGAGATGGAAAATTCAGTCCCTATTCCCAGTTCTCCTGCCATAATCTCCTTCCCTGTTGCTTTGTCTTCTTCCCACCCCCACCCCACACTGGACCTGCTGACCCCCTGCCCTAGGACTTCCAGACGCTCGTGCCCCCCCACTTCACACAGCCCATCCATCTCTGCCGGAGACACTGGATTTCCAGCTCCCCAGGCATTCATGTCATTACTGTCTCTTCAGCAAAGTTGAGGGCAGCCCATTTCATTAGCATATGCACTCCATGAATTTTATTTTTTAAGAGAAATATTTTGTGAATTCTCAGTCATAAAGGATATTATTTATATGCATTCATCAAACTTGAGACAAAAACTCGAGTCAAGTCTGTTTTTTAAATTAGCACCTAAACTTTACTTTAAAAAATACAAACTTAAACAAAACATAAAATATTTTTGCTATAGTGATTACCATGCATTTACAAAAGTACAATCAATTTTCATGATGCTTATGTTTCATCTTTGACCAGGTAAAACACTAACCTATACTGACCAAAACAGGATCAAGATGTCTTCATCTTTCTGTCCTGGGGAATGAGACATTGCTTACCAGGCATCATGGACTTAAATTCCTTAGTGGCATCATGGTACTTAACAAAGCACATTTCGTACCTTCTACTCAATAAGCAACATCATGAGAACATTGAGGAGCTGTTGGGACAATGTCCTTTATTTTTTACATCTGCTAGTTTCAAAAATAAAAATGCTCTTTCACATGAATAACTTTCCTAACAGTTAGACCACCAAGCATCAAACAGATGTTGAAATGTGGCCTGGAATGTGGAAGGCTCTTCTGATTCCTAGAGCCCTCAAGTGACTCTCTGCTGGTGTTTGTGATGCTTGCAACCTTTAGAGAAAAAAAACTATCATAATCCCAAAGCAATTCGATTTCAACTTCCAAACCACCTGGGGACACTTTAAAGTTGTTGGCAACACTTCAGATATTGCCCCTGCCTAAACTCGACAGGTATTCCATTGCAATCACAATCTTACTAACTTCATGTTTGGATTGTTGGTCAATGCTAGTAATTAAGTCCAGAAATGGTCAAGTGAAATATTCCCTCTTGCTCCTGTTTTTTAAATCAAAGTTATGCTGAGATTCAAACGTGTCATCAAGTGTGTATGTTTTCCTTTTAACTGGGGAATCAGTGTGTAGTATTATACATTCTGCAGTCCTTAACCCGCCCCCCCCTCACATTGCAATTAGGTCTCCAGAGGGCTTAGAGCTGGCTACATTTCTGCACACACAAGGTTACAGGGGTACCCTGAAGGATTATGGGGTTCTTCTCTAGTGCTAACTGCTCTAGCCTTCATTCTGGTGTGTTCTCTCCAATTGTAATTTGCCCTCTGTTCTCCAATGACGTCCCAGATGATGTCTTGAGCTGTAGGTGAATTGGATTTAAGTGAGACAGGGTTGCAAAAAGTCGTCAGCCTCACTCTCTTCTTCTGAGTCATTGAAATCCAGTGGCAGAACAAAAGTCAAGACAACTTGCAATGGCCCAGGAAGACGGGCCTTGGTGTCTACTTGATACCTGAGCAAACTCTAAGCACTTTACAGCGCCTGCTTCAGCCTCCTTCATAGCCTTTGGTTTTTGTTATTGTTGCTGGTTTTTTGTATTTTTTTGGAGGGGGGAAGGGAGTGACTTGCCCAAGGTCACGCAGCAAGTAAGTGTTAAGTGTCTGGGGCTGGATTGGAACTGGGGTCCTCCAGACTCCAGGGCCAGTGCTCTATTCACTGTGCCACCTAGCCGCCCCCTTCATAGCCTTTGGAATAAATTGTTCTCATCCATCCCTTCCCCCAGGAGAAGTCTTCACATGCTTGGGATAGACATCCCCCTAATTCACAGACTTCAAATCTGTCGGCTACCTTCAACCTAGTTTAGTTCATTTTCCAGAAAGGATTTACTGGTAGGTCACTGCACATGCTACAGCTTCCTGGGGACACAGGTGTGAGTTGGGTGAAAGTGAACTCCAAAGGTGGACGGCTGAGTAGCCCTGAAAGGGGCTCAACCCTCACACCAGAAGTGCTAGTCTTCCTTAAACACCCCATACACCCCTCTCTCCAGTATTAATTGCCAGTATTAGTTTACATATCCTCAAAATCATACCATTGGTTAATGTCCCAAATTAATATTAACTAGCTTTTACAAAGGGGTATTTACTGAGAAGGTATAGCAAGAATAGAATTATAAAACATTTCTCCCCAACCACCTCAGTAACTGGCAAGAACGGACTCTAAATGTGGTTGAGATGAACATTCACCCTACCAAGTCGGCTTCCAAATATGGTTGTCCAGTCAATGGACAAAGTCATTCCCCTCTTTGCTGAAGCTAGCATGGAGGTGTGAATCTCTAGGCAGGGCCAAGCTGGTAGAGTCTTTTTCCTCACCAGGGATGGCCATCTGCAAACTATGATACAAACTCTAGTCTGAATTCCTGCTGTTTTCTCCACCTTTTGAAGCTCACCAGGCCACGAACTAGTTCATCTCATTTCTAATACTCCTTCACCTAAGGTATGAAAGAACAGATAATGGCATATACAGAAATATGGCCTTGTACTCATGGCCTCAGGTTCACCATGACAGAGAGAGAAGAGGCTAACAGAAGGAGTCCACTGCCACCATTGCCAATATCTCTCTCCCAACCTAGAGGCTTACAGCCATCCTTTCCTTGATCGGTACTGGGAAAAAAAGATGAGTTGTCTTCCACCTTGGATGTCTTATATACACATATGTTCAGCCCCATCTCAGGAACCAATGAAGAAGGTTTTTCCTCTACCACCCAATGAGTAGACAGGAGCCAGTCACAGCATACTTGTCCATACTTTGTATGAGGAATTGCATCGGATAGAGCGCGCTCATTGGCCAGTCCTCCACTAGCTTCATAGCGTTCTTCACACTGATTTTCATATTGTCATGGAAATATTCTGTATGTTACAGCACTGTAAGAAATAACAAATATGATGAAAACAGAGAAGCATGGAAAGATTTATGTGAACTAATAAAAGTGAAATAAGCAGAGCCAAGAAAGCAATATGCACATTGACCATAATAATGTAAATGGAGAAAACAGTCACAGAATGGTCGGAAACAAAGGCTGAAGTTTCCTCTTCCAGAGAAGGCTCTCACGTCTCTTGTAATCCCCAAGAAGTTCCAGCGCATTTTGAGAGTGCTCAACACCAACATGGATGGACAGCGGAAAATAACTTTTGCCATCACAGCCATCAAGGGTGTGGGTCGAAGATATGCTCATGTAGAACTGAGGAAAGCAGACAATGACCTCACCAAGAAGGCCGGTGAGCTCGCTGAAGATGAGGTGGAGCGTGTGATCACCATCATGCAGAATCTCTGGCAATACAAGATTCCAGACTGGTTCCTTAACAGACAGAAGGATGCAAAGGATGGAAAATATAGCCAGGTTCTGGCCAGTGATCTGGACAATAAGCTTCATAAAGATCTGGAGCTACTGAAGAAGATTCAGGCACATTGTGGGCTTTGGCATTTCTGGGGTCTCCGGGTCCGAGGCCAGCACATCAAAACTACAGGCCGCAGGGGTCACACTGTGGGTGTGTCCAAGAAGAAGTAAACTACTTCACTGGCCTTGTCTATTAATAAATAGTTTATAACAAAAACAAACAAACAAACAAACAAAACAAAAACAAAAACCAGAGATTGAAAAATTACCAAAAAAACAAACATGGCCTCAAAGACAAAAAAAAGAGAAGATATTTCCCATCATTCCTTTGTTGGGTGGTCCACAAGTGTGGAATTGTAATGTTCTTAGATTTTTTTGATGTATTGATCAGTTTGGCTGATATTTTCCTCTCTTTTTTGCTCCTTCCTCTTTAAAAAAAAATCTTTGTTCTATGGGATGGCTCTCTGGGGACTTGGAGAGAAAAATGCTGGGGAAAATTGAGGCAATATGAAAATAAAAGATTGCAACCAAATTTAATTTTATAAAAGGAAAATATTCTGGGCCACATCTTATCACAATCAAAGAATTATGTCAACTTTTCACTTTTGTCATTGCAACAAGTTGAGACTTAGAGCCGAAGGGCCCTACTTTAACCACAGTCTGGGGAACAGAGCTCATCGTGTGAAGGACAAAATCAGGCTTAAAGGAATTTAGCACATAGGCAGGGCCCCTGACTTCTGTTTCAGCGTCAGCAAATGAGATGTTTTAATTATCTCTTGTAAAGCTTACAACGTGACAGAGCAGTTTTGTTATAAAGCAGTTGCTGCTTCTGCTCCAAATCCGTCTCATGATAGACAGTGGATCTTCCACTGGAATCCTACTCACAAAATCTACATTAGCACATGTCACATGTGACTTGCCTCCCTCAAGGCAAGAAGAGTCTGACTAACACCAAAATCAAAGACAATTCTGCTGTGTTTACTTGAAGCACATGTGTGAGTTCCAGTAACAATTTTTTCAACTGTAAAATGGGGATTATAATAGCTGGGTGGTGAAGTGGACAGAGTGGACAGTAAGACTCATCTTTCTGAGTTCAGATCTGGTCTCAGATACTTCTTGGTGTGTCTGGGCAAGTCACTTAAACTTGTTTGCCTCAGTTTCCTCATCTGTAAAATGAGTTGGAGAGGAAATGGCAAACCAGTATCTCTGCCAAGAAAACCCCAAATTGGGTCACAAAGAGTCAGACATGACTGAAATGACTTAACACCTTAACAACCTCCAGCATTGTTGTGAAGATCAAATGAAATATTTGTAAATCACTTAGCACAGTGCCGGGCACGTAGTAGGAACTTATAAATGCTGATTTTCTTCCTTCTTTCCTTTCTAGAATGAGGTTCAAAGTATGTATATATTTACATGGGGGCCATCTCCAGTCATCCCGATTTTTATCTGGCTGCAGAACCCAGATGGCTTCAGAGGAGACAGTGAGGCTGGTAACTGTGCACAGCCCTCCCTCACTTAAATCCAGTTCACTTGCAAGTCATGGCAACACTTTCCTGACGTCAAGGTCCTCTTCAAGAACAAAGGACAAAGTGCAACAATAAGGACCATTTACATAAAAGATGTTAAAGTTTGTCTTCTTCACATTTCATTTGAATCCACCCCAGTATATCTAGACACATTAGATGTGCCATTAAAACAGGTTGCAGAGGACCAGCAAAATTTAAGAATGTCCAAGTGCATCATTTAACTGGTCAAAAATAGGCCGACCATCAATTGCAAGTGGTCTCTGAATAGATATAAGATGTTTAACAAGGTTATTTTTCATTTTCAAAATACTGCACCACAACAGTAGTGTCCTGAGTCTATAAAACCATTAGCAATTGTCAAGATAATTTTTCCATTTGGGAAACATACAATCTTTTGTTACACGATATAATTCAAAGGCATAATTAAATCATTTTGGATGTGACTAATCAGACTGCATTTTTAGGATTCTTGAACTTGTTTTGCCATTACAGGATCTTTTTTTGAGGGGAGGGGGAGGAAGGCAAGGCAATTGGGATTAAGTGACTTGCCCAAAGTCACACAGTCGTGTCTGAGGCCATATTGGAACTTAGGTCCTCCTGATTCCAGGGCCAGTGCTCTATTTGCTGTGCCACCTAGCTGCCCCAGGGTCTTATTTTTTGAACCATATTAAAAAGATTTAGAACAAAAACTTTTCTCAGAATTGTAAATTTGTTTATTGTGACCCTTAAATGTTCTTCTTTTACCAAACATACCAACAATGTCAAAGTTATTCCATTATACTTTGGATATAATACCAAGCCTATTTGTCCTCATTCAGTAATACATGAATATTTTGACCTTATTAAAACTTTACCATGAAGAAATGCTGTATGCATTATATATGGACAGTCACTAATTCTTAAAACACTGATTAGCCCTAGGCCAGTTTCTGGATTACTTATTAATAAGTGTTGGGATAATATGACCCTTGCTACATCTTTCCCTTAGAGGAAAAGAGATAGTAAAAACCAAATGCTTTGTTGTTTGATAAACTATATATTAACCACTTATACTTTTTATACCAACCAGACTGAAAACTTATTATTCCCTATTTTACTTTAAGGAAATATACTTAATTTAGAATGTTACGACATATAGATAATTGAAAATTGTGGTCAAATCTGTTCATTGGAATATAACAAATTGTATCATCAGATGGCTTGGAATAGGAACTACACTGACTTTGACTAAGAGAAAATTTTTATAAATAAATGGTCAAAGGACAAGAACAAATAGTTCTCAAAAAAAAGAATGGCAAAACATTCAAAGCCACATGAAAGAATATTCTAGATTACCAATGATAAGAGAAATGCAAATCAAAACAATCCTAAGGTTTTATCCCATACCTTCCAAATATGCAAAATTATAAAAAAATACCAATAGTCAAACCTGAAGGGGTTGTGGAAGGATAAGCGCACTAATACACTGTTGGTAGAGCTGTGAAATGATACAACTATCTTGCAAAGCAATTTGGAATTATGCAAAGAAAATGAATAAAATGCCCATTTGACCCAGAGACTCCATTACTGGACTGATACCCCCAAGGAAGCCATCAATAAGATAAAAGTCCCCATATATGCCAAAATATTTATAGCAGCACTTTTTTGGTGGTAACCAAGAATTAGAAATAAGGTAAGATGCCCATCAACTATGGAATGGCTAAACAAAATCTGGTACATGAATATAATAGAATACAGTCGATCCTTAACTTTCATGCATTTAACTTTCACGACTTCAAGCATTTCCATGCTTTTATTAGTAACCTCATTCTCACTTTTACATCGACAACCTCACACATTCAAGGGCTATGAACAATGGAGTTAAAAAAGAAGAGGTGCTGTCCTTGCAAGTTTGTGGAACAGCTGGTCTCCTACCAGGCACTTCACTGGTCTCGTTCACCCTACTGTTATAAAGAACTCCCCATGCATTCATTGCGTAGTTTCATTGTTTGACTTTAAAACTCAAGTTTTGTGTTGCAATAATGCCCTTAAAGTAGAGTGCACATCCTTTGGGCTCCAAGATGATGGTGATGTCTGAGACCTTGCCAGTCTCCACATCTTCCAACAGCAGTGACAAAAGTCCCAGTAACCTCTCCCTTGGTTTTCAGAGAGTGGCTGTAGTAGAGAGGGTTACAGAAGTACAGCATATAGTACAATGCCCTCACATTGCCATCTGACACAGTGGAAAGTCAGATTCGGGTTAAAAAATATTTTAGTTTTAAGAATTTTATGTGCTGTATGGTATTTAAAAAACTGTAGATTTCATGTGCAATAAAAAGCAAATATTGTCAGAAATCAATGGTTTTTTTTTTCATTGAGATATTAACACAAAGGGCCACAGAATACTAGGGAATTGCTAGCAAGAAAAATGTTTTGCCAATGTGTTACCATTTGCCAAATGTATTACCAATTTTATTTGTGTACTGAATTTTATGGGTTATTTCATGGTTACTGTGTTAGGAAAAGTGCCTATTGATCAGAAGCAATGTTTTGTTATAAAGAATTAAATGCGGAAAAGTGTATTTTCCACATTCTCTAGTGAAAGATGATACCTTTTTGGTGTTTGCAAGAACCTACCCCCCTATCTCCCATTAGTGAAGAGGTCAAGTTCCAAAAAATGTTAAGGTTAGTGATTTAGGGGTGTGCGAGACCCCAAAATACCAACACTCCGGGCCCTACCAAATGAATTTGACTCAAGTCTTCTCTCAGCCAAAGAAAAACAAAGTTTATTAAAAATTTACCTTAATGGGTAGACTCTTAAGGAACTGCGGTATCTAGGACGCTTACATTGGGCAAGCAGACCAGAATCATCTGACACAGAGTGAGTCTGTGCTAGATCCTTCTCTGGCATTATCTCAGCCTTCTCTCTCTTTATGGAGGCAAGATGGAATCTTATATACAGAAAGGTTGTGGGAGGAATCAAGGGGTGGTCTAGAGGAGGAGTTTGGAGAGGGTCTTCAGGAGGAGTCAAATGAGGTCAGACTCCAGTGAGAGATTATGGGGAAATAGCTGGAGGCTACTAGGAGATGAGACTATGGAGGGCTAAGCTAGTTTAAGGGTGTATAGATATTTGGGGGGGATCAAGGGTGGGAAGTAGCTGGACAAAAGAGGGCTAGGCTAGTAGCAGAAGTTTGGGAGGAGCCACAATGAAAAGCTTATGGCCTCTGGCAAATACTTCATCAAATGGGAAGATTCAGTCAGAGTTCAAGGGGGGTTCCCAGAGCCTGTACCTCATCATTAGGATTCATGTTTTTGTCTTCTGCACCATTTTCTAGGAACATTTCTCCTGCAAAAGTTGAGGATTGGGGGCAGCTAGGTGGCAAAGTGAATAGAGAACTGGCCCTGGAATCAGGAGGACCTGAGTTCAAATTTGACCTCAGACACTTAACACTTACTAGCCATGTGACTTTGGGCAAGCCACTTAACCCTGCCTTCCCTCCTCCAAAAAGCAAGAAAAAAAAACTCGAGGATTGATTATATTACTCTGCTGGGAGAAAAGACTTGTGTGACGAATACAGAGAAGCATGGGAAGATCAGTATGAGCTGATGCTGAGCGAAGTAAGCAGAGCCAAGAAAACACGATGCCCATCAACTACAATAAAGTAAAAGGAAAGAACAATTACATAGCAAAAAGCAAAAGTGACCGTAACAAAATTGTAAAGATCAGGCAGGACTCAGAACAAAGAGATGGGCAGCCCTCCGCCCCATCCACCCTTCACGCAGGCGGGGACAACCATAGGCATTATGTGTAAAATGCACATGTTTTTTAATTTTTTTTCAGGGTATCAGCTGGTTGTTCTAATCATTTTTCCTCTCTAAGAAACGCTTTGCTGTATGGGTAAGTAGGGGGTACTTGGGATAACTATGACAATACGATAAACAGAAAATACCAATAAAAACCTTTAAAAAGAGAAAAGCTGTGTTTCTTTTGGTCATAAACTCAGTTTATTTCACCCATTAGAACAGGCAGCAGCATTTTTGTACAAATCTTTAATGAAGGCATCTGAGTCAGTATGTATAGTACTATCAGCACATTTATTATAATTTTTAAAATGATTTTTATAATTCTCTTTTCTCATCTTGCAAAGCAATCCATATGCTAAAACTGGAAAGAGGCATTATATAATTGAATAAAAACATAAAAGTGGACTTATTATAGCATTTTGGGGAGCACATGCAACAAAGATTACAAACTCAACACTTCACTGGACATACCCAACATTTATGCTTCTGTGAGTCAAATAGACACTAGCTGTGTGACCCTGGGCAAGTCACTTAACCCCAATGACCTCTGTTTCTTCATCTGTAAAATGAGCTGGAGAAGGAAAGGGCAAATCACCCTAGTATCTCTGCCAAGAAAACTCTAAATGGAGTCACAAAGAGTTGGACAAGACTGAACCAATGGAACAAAACAACAAATAGGTCAAATAATTTTCTAAAAAAATAGTTGGAAGGGAAGGAGAAGACCAGAGGCACCGTAGTGGTTGGAATATGTGCTAAAAACAAGTAGACTTTCCATACATTTCTGTAACAGCTACATCATACAATTATACCTTTATTGCATAATACAACAATCCATACTTTAAAACTAAAAGACCATTTTGTTAAAAAGTAAAGTCGATTTGGGGGAGACGTGGAATGTTCCTGGGTGTCGCTGTCACAGCGGGTTTACATGCTTTTGCTCTTCAATGGCCACTATCGTTCAATACCTTTCACCATGGCTGAATCATCAAGGGGATTAGGGGGTGCTGTTCGTCATATATGAGTGAGTAGATGAGAGGCTTCATCTGATGTCTATACTCTGCAGTGCTCCTTCCCTCATTAAATCCAAATAATTCAACAGCCTCCCATGGTTCTAGTTGACCCTGCTCTCATCAGGGTCACCAGAGATCTGCTCTTGTCCCATCAAGACTGGGCTCCCAGTGCAGGACCTAACTGGGAGTGTCACAGCCGATTCACCTCCATGTTCTTGTGGGAGAGTGAGCCAGAGTGACAGCTCCAGGTTCACTGTTAGAGAAAAGAAGGAGGACAGAGTGTAGGCTTTCGGAAAATGTGGAGAGACATAGATTAAAAGATAATACTTTCCTGGCAGCCTGTATAGTCTATTTAAAAGTTCCTTGATGGAAACCTAGGGTAAATGTATATTTTTGGAATAAAAAACATCAGGTGCTCAAAAAAAAAATCTCAGCCTGATTAACATGCCAGAGTGGTTGTGAGGAGGATGCTTTATAAACATTAGAGCATCGTACGGTTTAGTTACTGTTCCCATGAGCAGGCAGCATGGCATAGGGCTGGTCTCATAGTCAAAAGATACGGGTTCAAATCCTATCTCCAAAACTAGTTGTTTAACCCTGAGCTAATCATTTAACCTTTATATCCCTCAGGTAATTGAAGGAATGTTATATTTGGAATCAAAGGATCTGGATTCAAATCTTAGCTCCCCTACTTGTGGCTTGTGTGATCCTGGGCAAGTCACTTAACTTCTCTATTCCTCAGTTTCCTCAAATTTTGATTGCTGAAACCTCAAAAGATATGTTGGGGTTTACGGGCTAGATTGCTTTCTTAAGAAACATACCTTAGGGGCGGCTAGGTGGGGCAGTGAATAGAGCACCGGCCCTGGAGTCAGGAGGACCTGAGTTCAAATCCAGCCTCAAACACTTGACATACTAGCCGTGTGACTTTGGGCAAGTCACTTAACCCCAATTGCCCTCCAAAAGGCCAAAAAAAACACCCAAACCATACATTAAACCCAAATCACTCAGGTTCTCATTGATTGGTCAACAATATGTCCCAGACCAAGCCCCACTAGGTCATTGTTTGGGCACTGATTGGCTCAGACTAAACGTAAATAGCAATTATTTCTGTTTAGGCCAGAAATCCTGAGGGTCTTCTCCTTTCAGATTGATTTTTTTTAATTAGGTAAAAGAGGCCATTCTCTGCCTCATTTCTTACCTAGCCTTAATCACCGAATGGGCATTTCCTCCATCAAACTGAGACCTGTTAAAGACCTTAGCTTAAAAAGGACAAGATCATCCACTGCATGCTGGGTCATCTCCAGTGGTCCTGATCTATATCTGGCACTGCACCCTGATGGCTCTGGAGGAGAAAGTGAGGCTGGTGACTTTGCACAGACTTAAACTCAATTCACTTGCACATCATGGCATCATCTCCCCGATCGTGGTCCTCTTTGAGAATGAAGGACAAACAACATCTGTATAATGAGAAGATTAAATTAAAAGACCTCTAAGATCTCTTGCAGATTTAAATCTATGACCCTCTGACTTGCTAAATTATAGAAATACTGGGATTATAATTCAAAGAGGCTATTGCATGTAAAAGTTATTTTTCCAAACATGGAAGTAGGTCCATGTGAGGAAAATATAAAATGGAACAAATTAGAAGCAAATTAAAAATCAGATTATCAAAAAATACTTTAACTATCAAGTATTCAAAGGGTAATTAATTTCAATGCTACAAAAACTGCAACAATTAAATAAGAAGATACTTCTCCAATCTTTTTCTATGATACAAATATGGTCTCGATACCTAAATCACTGAGAGACAAAGCAGAAAAAGAAAACTACAGACCAATATCTCTATTGAACATTAATGTAAAAACGTTCAAATGAAATATTAGCAAGGAGTCTTCAATAACCTATTAAAAAGATTGCACCAGGTTGGATATACTCCCAAAAAGCAGGGTTGTTTCAAAAAAGGAAGGTTAGAAATATAATTTGGTTAATAATATAAAAAAACAAAAACTGTCAGCTTATCTCAGTAGATATTAAAAAGTCTTTTGACAAAATCCAATATCTGTTTCCATTAAAAATTCTTGAAATCATATGAGTAAATGGACCTTTCCCTAATATTGTAAGCAACATTTGTCTAAATTCAAGAGCATATGTAGTGGAGAAAAAGTTAAGGGCCTTTCCAACGAGATGAGAGGTAGAGTAAATATGCCCATTATCACCACTACTACTTAATATAACGCTAGAAATTCTTGTTATATATAAATACTGTTATGGCAGTAAGATAAGAAAAAGAAATTGAGGAAATGAGCATAAGCAAAGGGGAATCAAAATTGTCACTTTTGCAGATGATATGATGAAAAACTCAGGAAATCCTAGAGAGTCAACTAAAAATTCATTGAAATAATTAATGGCTAGCAAAATTGCAGGCTACATAATAAATCCACATAAATCACCAGCATTCCTATATATAATCAACAAAACTCAGTAGGAAGAGCTAGAAAGAGAAATTACATTAAAAATAGTGACAGAAGTTATAAAATACTTGGAAGTATATCTATCATGATTACTATATGAATCTAGCTTTAAACACTTTCTGCAGAAACTAAAGATAGATCTAAATAATTGGAGAAACAATAATTGTTGTTGCTGTTCAGTTGTGTTCGACTCTTCATGACCCCATTTGGGGTTTTCTTAGCAAAGATAATAGAGTGGTTTGCCATTTCCAGCTTATTTTACAGATGAGGAAACTGAGGCAACTAGGGTTAAATGACAGGGTCACACAGCTAGAAAATATCTAAGGCCAGATTTAAACTCAGATCTTCCTGACTCCAGGGTTGATGTTCTATCCACTGTGTCACCTAGCTGCCTGCTAAACATTAATTGCTCACGAGTAAGTCAAACCAGTATAATAAAAATGACAGCATTGCCTTAATTAATTAATTCAGTGCTATGCCTGTTGAACTACTAAGGTATTAGTTCTAGAAAAAACAATAATGAAATTCATCTGAAGGAACCAAAGGTCAAGAATCACAAGGAAAGTAATGAATAAAATCAGTACCAGATCTCAAGATGTACTACAAAGCAATAATCATTAAAATAATTTAGCTCTGGTTTATAAAAAAAGAGTGAAGACCATCAGTGGAATGTAATAGGTACAAAACATAAACAATAGCATGGTATCTAAAAAACTCAAAGATTTCAGTTTCTGAGGGAAGGCTTCACTATTTGACAAAAACTTGGGAAGACTAGACAGCAGTATGGCAGAAATTAGGTTTAGACCAACTCCTCATACCATATACCAAATAAAAGTCTAAATAGATAAGTGATCTAGATACAAAAAAGAAAGAAGCAAGGAAGAAATCATTTTTAAGATCTATGGATAGGTAAAGAGTTCATGACAAAACAAGATAATATAAGCAACTCTGATTACCTAAAAGCAATAATAAGAAGACAAATCCCATTCCAAATAACTACAAAATGCATAAAATATATGGAGATCAACCTCCCAAAGCACACAAAAGACTTGTATAGATTCAATTACAAAGCGCTCCTTAAACAAAGATCAACTCAAATAGCTGAAAGAATATTCAGTGTCCATGGTTAGGCAATGCCAATATAATAAAAATGATAATACTACAAAAATTAATTTATGGTTTTTAGGCTATACCATCATGACAAAAATAATAACAAAATTCTTTTGGGAAAACAAGAGACATAGAATATCAAGGGAAACAATATAAAGGAGTAGGAACAAGGGTATAATAGCACATCCAGAACTCAAACTATATTATAAAGTAGCAGTCATCAAACTGGACTCATACCCTGAGGAGGAAACCATCAATAAGATAAAAGTCCCCATATATTCTCAAATATTTATAGCAACATTTTTTGTGATATCTAAGAATTGGAAACAAAGTAGGGGGTCTATTAATTGGGGAAGGGCTAAACAAATTCTAGTACATGAATGTAACCAAATATTAGTGTTTTGTAAGAAGTGATGTATGTGGTGAATATAGAAAAGTATGGAAAGATCTATATGTACTGATGCAGAGTGAAGTCAGCAGAGCCAAGAAAACAACATAACACAGAAACTGCAATCATGTAAGTGGAAAGAAGAACTACACACCAAAAAGCAAAAGGGAATGTAACAAAATTAAAGAGCAAACAGAACTCAGAACGAAAAGATGTGAGAGGACACCCCCAACTCGCCACATCATGGAGGTAGGAGGTCCATAGCTGTTACATATTGCACATGTTTTGGGGCTTTTTTTTTTTTCAATATATCAATCAGTTGTGTTGATTGTTTTTTCCTCTCTAAAAATATTCTCTGTTTTATGGTAGGGAAGAGGGATACTTGGGATAACTATGATGATGCAAGAAACAGAAGATATCAATAAAAAATTTATTTAAAAAAGAAAAGTAATCAAGGGAATTAAGAACCAAAACATGGCTCTCAAGCCGGACAGCCCCCTGATATCCCAGACCATCCAGAGGAGATTGACAGTCCTGCCTGGGTTTGAATCTGCCTCATGAGTTTATCCAAGCCTGATTCAATATGCCCATATACCACACAGCCTAAGGACCTAAATGTAACCCTGCTTCTGCTCAGCCTGGGGAAGTTTTGCAGAACTGTGCTGTGCCGGAGAGAGAAGGAGAGCCTCATCAGCAAGCTGGGGTGGGGGTGGGGGTGGAGAAGGAGAGAGGAGGGATTGGGAATGAAAGAGTAGATGGTCCCTAGAAGTGCCATAATGCTGAGTGCTTTTTTCTCTAGTTTCTAAATAGGTACTGGGCTAAAAATCATGTCTGTCTTTTTCATCCATCCCTCTGATCTGGGGTATGAGTCTGAGTACCTTCCCAGCCAATGCTGGTTAACCAAATGACTACCACCAAAGAGTGAAGAACAAGTAAATCCATTTATCAAAGCAAAACAATAGACAGAAATTGGGAAAAGTTCCATAGATTCAAATCCATCAGAAAATATACAAGAGTGAATTAGCTTAGAGTGAGATAACATCTCACAGCTCAAGCCAAGAGAGAGGACTTGATGTACCCAAGGAGGTCTAGTCTAACAGTTTCCAGGAGGCAAGCTGAAATGCTGAGGAGCCAGCTTCCCCTCCAAGTCTGCTGTGTCTCTCTCCAGCTGGACAGTGTCTGGATTTACACATGACTCTTGCCCAAGAAGGTCTGTCGGTTCCTTATGCTGGTATGTAGTTTCACATTACATTCAGCTACCAGGAGTGATACCCCATACCTACTAAGCCATATGTCTGTTAACTTTCACTTTGGAGTTGAAGGAAATAGAGAAGATGGACTCACAACCAGTATATTTCTTGATTGAAAATAGGCTGAAAAAGTCTTAGCACTTAGCTATTATCTCAGCTCAAAAAGGCTCTGACAGAAATAAGCTGCGGTACAATGCCAGAGTCCTTTGTCTCTGTAACAGGACAATACCAGCCACGGTGAGTTCTCTAGCTGAGCATGAGGTGGGAACCTGTCTAGATTATAGCTGTCATTGAGGAGCAAATCTCTGATAAGAGAAGGACTAGGTCAGCCTAGCACTGAAATCACCTAGCCATGGATGCACCTATCCAGCTGAGACTCTGTCTCTTATAAGGAGCTAGTCTAGCCACAACAGAATGACCTAACCTGGGAGTGGTCACCTGTATAGCCTGGTTCTCCTTGCCACACGGATGGAAGGATAGGAAGGATGTTAGTAAGTTGGAAAGCATCTAAAGGGAATTAGGGGAAATAAATTTATATGTTTAACTTGGAGAAGAGATTTAAGGGGAACACGATATTCTCAAGTATTTGAAGGACTTTTGTGAAAGAGAGATTAGGCTTATTCTTATTCTTATTAGAAATTACAGAGAAGCAGATTTAAGCTTAATGTAAGTGAAATTTTGCTAATAATAACAGCTGGCAAATGTGTAGCCTTAAGGTTAAATGATTTGTGTATAGATTTGTGCAGGGTCAAGCTGCTAGCAGGTATCTGTGGCCAAATTTGAACTCAGGTCTTCCTGAGTTTGGGATCAGTACTTTGTTCACTGTGCCATCTAGCTGCCTCTGATAATTGGAATGGGATTGTCCTAGGAGGTCATACATTGACTCTCCCTAGAAGTCCTTCAGCAAAATTAAGTTGCAGAAGGGATTCTTGGACAGGTATGGGTTCGATTCAATAGCTTCTGAAGTCCATTCTGACTCTAGCTTCTGATTGACTCTGAGTGAGGGAGATAGCAGTGTCCTGGTCTCTTGTCAATCACAGATATGACAGGAGGTCTGAGGGGAAAGAAAGATCACACTACTCCTCTACCTAAACTCTGATGATCCCGTTATCCGCCTTTTTTTCTTGTTGCTCAACACTCGGTGACTTCATAAATGCTTGTTGATTGACTGACTCCATGGGCATTGGTGAAATTAAAAATTTGAAGGTAATTAAATTGTTCCCAAACAGACCACTGTTCTTTATCTTCCCTACATCTCCCAGAAAATTGAGAACTGTCTGTTCTCAAAGAAGCTTGCCAGTTCCCACACTGCGTTGCCCTAACAATGCTCCTGGCCCTTAGGTCAAGTTGCAAAATTTAGGCAGCATCAAAGCCTTTGGGAGAAAGAGAACAAAGCTTATTTGTCAGTCTCTCCTGGCATTCTCCAGGATGAGACACTTCCTATAAGGGTGAGGGGCAGGGGTAGGGGTGTGATGATGATCAAGGAATTGAATCAGAAGACACTGACCTAAGGTCACTTCTGGATTCCTAGGTGATAGTCCTTCTCCAACCTGAATCCTTCTCTGGTCTACCTAGGGAGATTAAGCAGTGTATGGCCCAAAGGAAAAAAGACTGGATTTAGAATTGGAGGACCTGGGTTCAAATTATGACTCTGCCATTTCTTCCCTGTCTGACCTGGTACAATTCATCGAACCTCCCTGGGCCTTTGTTTCCCCATCTGTAAAATATGGGAATTGGGCTAGATAAGGTACTTTCCATCTCTTAAAAACTATTTTCTGTTTGGTTCTCTCTCTACCTGGACAAGTTCTATTTTCTCTCTGCCTTTCCCTCCACTCCCTTTGCTCTACAGGGCTCTGAGCTACCCCTGTGGGCTCCTGGATGGAGGCAGAGCTGTGTTTGTCCATTTCCACCCGCAGTGCCCAGCTACGTGGTGCATTGCTGGGCTTGGAGTCGAGAAGACCCGAGTTCAAATTCGATCTCAGACTGGATCATCCTAGGCAAAGCAGGCTTCCTTTCCTCAACTATAAAATGATAATAATAACAGCACCTACATCCCAGTGTTGGTGAGAAGATCAAATGAGATATTTGTACAGCTCCGGACACACAGTAGGTGATTAATAAGGGCTTGTTTTTTCCCTCCCTCCCTCGGGGATAAACACGCTCATGTTGGTAGGATCCGATAATGTTCACTGTAACTACCAGTCAGCATCTAGGAGCCTCCAACTCCTCCCACGGTCTCAGGACCAGCGAACGGCTGACCTAGGGTAGCCACTGCAAAGATCTCTTCCGCGTACCCCCGGGGAGCCTAAGAAGCGAGCGTGGTTTTAACCCCGGACAGAAAGAGGAACATCATTAAGTGTTTACTAGACTCTTATTTCTTGTAAGGCTCACTAGTGCCCTTCCCCTAAACCCAACCTGCCCGCTCTGTCTGGAAAAGAGGTGAGAGTGGGGGGAGGGGGGACAGGGAGAGAGAAGCCAAGTAGTATCCTAGTATCCGGGGAAACTGAGCCCTGGCGCGGGGAGCAGCGGGGACCGCGGGGACGAGAACAGAAAAATTCGGGGTGTCGGGAAGGGAGGGGGCGAGCAGACTCTCGGACGTCTTATCCCCCCAGCACGGAGAAGAAATGTAGCCCAGGCTCTACCTCCGTCTCTAGGCTACCCCCTCTAGTGACTCCGCTCCCGACGCCCCTCCGGTAGGCGCAAAGTGGGGATAGCCGTGGGGGGCGGGGGAGGGAGGACGAAAGAAAGGGTCTTCACGAAGTTTGCCCTTCCAGCCTCGTTGCAAGACTTAGTTGAAGCCCTGGCATCCACGAGCCCTCGAAAACAAGCTGCTGCCCGCGGAGGGCATGGGGGCAGCGGGGACAGCAGACCCGGCGCTGCTCGGGGGGTGCGTGAGGACACCAGACACGTTACTGTAGCGAAGGGTGCATGGGGGCGGACAGCAGGCACAGCGCTGCGCAAGGGGTGCGTGGGGAGCGGGCACCAGACACGCTACTGCGGAAGTGGTGGCGGGCAGAGCTGTCCCCCATGGGTGGGGGCCAAGGCCTGGATGGTAGGATGGGTTCTGGAGAGTGGGTTTGGCCTCATTCGGAGAGGTGAAGGGTCTCACTCCATCCCCACCTCACCCCAACTGAGCATACCGAGAGGGAAAGTACAAACCAGGGGACTGGGTAGCTTGGGGTCTACCCCACTCCTCGCCCCCCTCCCCATGAAGAGCGTGGCCCTGGCCTCACCAGCCTCGGGATAGTAGGAAGGAAACAAGCATTTCAGTACCGGTTATATGCCAGGCACTGTGTTAAGCGCTTTGCAAAGATCTCATTTGCTCCTTAACAAACGGGGTAGGTGCTATTATGATCCCTATTTTACATTTAAGAAAAGGGAGGCAGGCAGAGGTTAGGTAAAGTCTGAGCAGGAAGAAGGACCCTGGGAAGCCAAGTCCAACCCCTCATTTGAGATGAAAACACTGAGGCTTAGATTTAAAGAGGCCTGTGCCAGATCTCAAAGATACATGAGGAGTACCCACTACCACCTGTGGCCTGGCCAAAGGGGCATGACTGTGGTCATCCACACTCCATCCATCACAATAAACTCAGGGGCTCCTTCGGATCTCTGGGGTCAAATACTAAACACTCTGGCATTTTAATCTCTTCATAAAGTGATCCCTTTCTACCTTTCCAGTCTTGTTACACTTTAATTCCTGCCACATCACATACACTGGCTAACTTGCTGTTCTTTCAACACGCTCCTCGGCCTCCCTACTCTTTCTTTTCATATGGCTGTTCTTTCGTGACTGGGCTAAGATCCCACCATCGGGACGATGGCTGTCTTTTCTGGTACCTTTTTGACGGTCATCCTCTTACCTATAACATTACTTCCATTTATACTGTATATATGAATCTATTGATCAATAAATTAATAAACGTTTATTAAGTGCCTTTGTACAGCAAAGCATCGTGCTAAACTCTGGGGATACAAAGAGGCAAAAGACAGTTCCCTGCCCTCAAGGAGCTTACAATCTAAGGGGGAGACAACATGCAAAGAAATATATACAAAACAAGCTATATACAGGATAAATAGTAAATAATTAACAGAAGGAAGGTACTAGAATTAGGAGGGATTAGGGAAAGCTTCTGTTAGAAGGTATATATATATATATATATATATATATATATATATATATATATAGTTATTTGCATATCGTCTTCCCTGTTAGAATGTGAGCTCCTTGAGGGCTGGGAACCTGCTTTTACCTTTTTTTGTATTCCCAACTTAGAAGACCTGACAATAATGATTTATAAATGCTAGTTGACTGACTGCCTGACTGTAGATCAATATAGCCTTCATCTGTAAGGGTAGAAGGGAGAATTAGAAACATGATTGTGAGTACAGTATTGTGACTCTGTTCAAGGCTTCCATACCAACCACTAGCCCCTTGAATCACATACTGACCCTTGGCTAATGAAGATGTGCCTCATCAGGGAGGGAGTGGGGATGGGCTACACTCTGACATTCACACCCTCAGAGATGGTTAGTTTAGGGTCAGGGTCCAGTCTGTGCCCACAGTAGGGATTCAATCTGTAGTCACAACTAGTCTAGGACTAACGTTACAGATCAGTCTGGGGTCACGGGTTCCCTATGAGTCTGTGGCCAGGTTCACAGGTGTCACTTTGGCTGGGATCAGATCAGTCTGCAGCTGGGGTTAGATCAAAGTTTGTGGCTGGGGAAACAAGGTGAAGGTTTGAACCCATGTATATCATTAACATTAATCAAAGAGTTAATCAGGCAAACATTTATTAGGAATACTGAAGACCATGGCAGAGTCTTGACAGCCACTCCCCCACCTAGTTAGGAGTTCAGTGGGGCGGTACATCTGGCACTATGATCAAGTAGGTGTTGAATGTCAGTCTTAGGAAGTGGGGAGGTTGGAGGGGAGCATAAAGAAGAGTTCCCCAAGTCTGACCTGCAGCCTCCAGCACCAGCTCTTCCCTCAGGTCCTTCATGTGTCTTTGCAGAGAAGCCAGAAATCTAGATGCCTGCTGCCCCAGCGTAGGGCACAATCTTCGAGGAAGCAGCTATAAAGTTCTATGTATAAATAGAGGCCTTGACCTTCCTCCTATGAGCAGCACTTTGGGCTCCCCCAAATCCCGAGAAGCAGTATTCCTGAGGATTAGCCTGGGAACACTGTCCAAGCCAGGAACCACATAGTCAAAGCAGGGAATGTGAGAGCCTGGAAGAGGATAGGGTGACCCACTGGGCCCTTTGGTGCCATCCTCTATGAAGGCATGTTCAAAGTCCACAGAAGAGCGAAGAGGGCTGGAAGAGTGAGGTGTCCACTACAATAGGTTGACCTTGGCCACCACCTGCTTGCAGCCCGTGACAGCAAACTCCCCTCCCGTGGTGTTGTAGTAGCTGAGCTGCCCAGCCAGGCTCTCGATGTGGCTCTGGTCAGGGTAGAAGCCTTCCCCCACCATCTCATCCAGGAAGCAGTTCATAACGTCCCACTTCTCTAACAGGACAAAGGGGACCACCTCAGCAGTCTCCCAGAGCGGGTGGGTGCTAGCCAGGAGGGTGTGGAGAGAGTGGCTGAGCTCCTCCCTCCGGCGCTGTGGGGTCAGTTTGCTGGAGACGGTGTGCAAAACAAAGCGTGTGACTTCGCTGCCGCCAATGCTGCTGATGAGCACGTAGATGGCATTGAGGAACTCATTGGATTGCCGGGGCTGGAGAAAGCCATGCAGAGTGTCCAGCAGGCCTGGGGACATGAACTCTACCTCGTCCAGGATGAACACAGGAATCTTCTCTTCTATCTCTGCCCGGGTCACCATGTCAGTGATCCTCTCGGACAGGTCCTGCTGGCAGACCAGGCCCTCCTGATGGTCTGGACAGTGATGCATCACATAGTACTGCAACACAAAATCCCCCTCCATCACCGAACGGAAGTGTTTCGCCAGCAGCCGGCCCACGTGGCTCTTGCCCACTCCACTTGGGCCATTGAATGAGATGACCAGTGGCTGGCTATGAATGTGTGTGGCCAAATAATCCCGTAGCAGTTCCATGATGCTGTCCATGGCGACCTTCTGGCCAAACACGCCCCGCTGCAGGGCTTTCTCTAGCCCGTCTAGGTCATACTTCTGCAGGTTGTCATCAAGGTTCTCAATGGCATTGAGAATTTGAACAAAGACAATGGCCACCAGCAGAAGCAAGCAGCGTTTAGCCTTGCTCTTCTGCTCAGTCGGGAGGTACTTCCGAGAGCTTTCCGGATACAACACGACCCGGGATTTACGGCGCTTTTTCTTCCTCCGGAAGGACGATTCCACAGGGGCCTCGAAGGTGAAATATTGGGGCTTCTCGAAATTCATGCGGTGGGGAAGGTGGGATACAGGGGTGCTGCTCAGCTTGGCCCGGTCTAGGGAGATCTGTCTCTGAAGCAGCCTCGATGGGGATGGGGTCAGAGCCAGGGATGGCTCCCCAGGGAGGTTGGATCGCATGCGGCTCTTGCGCAAGATCCGGAATTTCCGACGCAGACGAATGACAGCCCTCACCGGTGATGAGACCATGCCCCCTGAGGGAACCTGGGCAGGTCGGGGGCTTGGCTGACCTCCTTCCATGGCTCCAGATGACACACCATTCAGGTTCTTTCCTAGAACAGGAAGATCACATTAAGAGCCTTCTTAGCTGTCTGCTACAGGCATCTCAGGGTGTCACTGGTACTCTGTACCTGGTGTTCCCAGCCTTCACAGCCCTAAGCAACTCCATAGCTAGGTGCAGGGCTTCAGTGCACAACCAATGGGAAAACAGAGAACAGATCTACTAAAGAGAGGCTCACAAAAGAAATATGATGGAATTTTAAGATCATTAGCTCTCAGTTCCCATCACCCCAGCCTGATCCCATCTTTCCAACATCCCAGCTGCAAAGGGAGAAGGAGTGGAGGTAGGGGTGGTAGAGGGAGACAGTGCAGAGGATAGAGCCCTGGGCCTGGAGACAAGAAGGCCTGAATTCAAATCTAGCTTCAGATGTTTACTTGCTGTGTAACCCTAGGCAAGTCACTTAACCTATCTGCTTCAATTTTAAAATAGGGGGTCATGATAGTACTGACCTCACAAAACTATTGTCAGGTTAAAGTGAGATAATATTTGTAATATTTGTAAAGCGCTTAATACAGTGCTAGGTATATCATAATCACTTAATTAACGCTTGTTTCTTTCCTTCCTTTGTCTCCAGTTCCTATTCTTCCTCCTACAAGAAGTGGTACAATTCCACAGAATCAGATTTGGATACGGAGGGCCTAGGTTCCAATTCTGATTTTCCTATCTAAGACACTAAGCAAATTGATTTTCCTCTCTGGACTTGGATTTCCTTCTCTGTAAAATGACTGGGTTAGTCGACTCTAGATAATCTCTAAGGACCCTCCCGCTGGACAGACAGGACAACCAACTTCCCAAATCCCGGACGCTCCTGAACTGAGCAGAGCAGGTAAACTTGGTTGTTCCCAGGGACCACAAATGATCTCAGGTGATCTCCCAGAACTATCCTGGGAGGTAGAGGAGGGAGTCAGTCTCTCAGGCAGGCTGGACTGGGCCAGTGAAGGTGGGTATCAAACCTTCACCCCCACCATTCAGGATGCCTGGGCCCCACATGCAAATCCTTTAAGACAGAAGGGAATAAATGCAACTCTGCCTAGCGAATGAGGAAGTGGCCAGGCCTGACAGTGGGAGGGGTGGGTGGTTCTGTGGCTTTGCTTGCCTACTGGGCTTCCTGACAGAGGGGTCAGTGGCAGGGTCCAGAAGTAGATAAGGTTTTGACCCCATCTCCTCCCCCATCCAAGGCCAATGCTATGATCACTGGGTTCCTAGGGAGGAGGTCCCTGGGCTGTGGATAGGGGTATTTGGATAGGGTCCCTGGGTATGTGGACAGGGGAAAGGAGGGCGGGAAGGTCCCAGGTGAAACCACATTGCCAATCTTCTGCTCCAGCTCCTCTACTCCTATAATTGGATAAACAAACACTGATCCCAGAGTTCCCTCCTTAAACTGGTCTCCCTTAATCATAGTCACTAGGACACTAGTGAAGGATAGATAAAGGCTGGCAGAACAGCATTAGCTGCTCCCCAAGCAGACCCCTGAGGGCTAGGAGGTGAAGAAGAAAGTTCCTAGGGCACTTCTTGGGGCTAGACAAAGGCAAGGATGTAATCTCATCCAATCTCACTGCTCACAGTGTAAGGGTCTCCAAACCACTCCTGAAAGCCCCTTCACCTCCCCATACTCACAGACATGGGGGATGGGGGGGGGGAATAGGAGAAACCCCACCCAACTCCTCCACATCCACTTGAGGCAGACACAGGGAGAGAGATGGAGACAGTAAGACAGAAGGAGAGATACACAGAGCCAGGCTGAAGAGGAGAGAAAGTCATACAGAGAAATTAAGAAAGAAAAAGCCTCGGAGAGGTGACAGAGACAGACAAAGAAGAACAAGAGGACAAAGGGAGACTGATACTGAGAGACAGAGAGAGACACTGAGACAGACACAAGGAAAGAGGCAGAGACAGAGTGAGAAAGAATTGAGACAGACAGGACAGAGGCAGACAGAAAAAGACAGGCACACACAAAGAAACAGCAAGAGACAAAGCCAGCTGGTGAGGGACAAGACAGCCACAAGGCCTTCCCCAGCCCCAACCAGTCCATACCTTGTGTGATCAGTGTCAGGCCCTGAGCCAGTCACCCCAGGGCGCCCTGGTCTCCTGCTCTGCCCTCCTCCCAAGAGGCCAGTCGTTCCAGCTGTTCAGGAAGCAGGAAATGCCAAAGCCTCCCTGGGCTGGGGGCTCCCAGGACGTCTTGTGGAGGGAGGAAAGAGCTCTAGGGGAAAAGGTCAGGAGGCTGCATTCAGGGGCATCAGGGGAGATGGGCTTCGGGAAATCCTCAGCCAGGACCCAGGACCAGGACACCTGCCTGTCGGGAGAGAGCCAGGAGGGAGAGGAAGCTGATGAAGAGGCTTCCGCCTCTATGCAAAGGAAGTGAGTCAGGGGGGGCGGGCGGGACTCAGAGGAATGAACCGAGGCCTCAGAGCCCTCACCTCAGGAGGGAGGGGTCATCCCTGTCCCAGGGGAATCACTCCAGTCTGTTCAAATGGGATGACTCCTCACTCTCTTCACTATTTCCTTCTCTACCCCATGGATGTTCTTAGAGAACTTACTCTGATACCCCTGAGACCACTCCGCCCCCACCTGGCTCAGCCTCTCCCACGCCCCCCCCCCCCAGAAGGTCATGCACTTGGGGAGGGGGGCAAGAACAACACTGTCCACAATCTGTGAGAGTGTAGGGCCCTACTGTGATTCCCCTGTGGGATTTACTGACACTTTCTCTGGACAGAAGGTCAAGAGCTGTTGCCTGTAGGGGGCTGACAGTGGGCATCATTGGGGATTTCTCCCCTGTTCCCCCTCCACTAGCACTTCGCTCTCTCTCTCTCTCTCTCTCTCTCTCTCTCACACACACACACACACACACACACACTCTCTCTCTCTCTCTCTCTCTCTCCCCCTCTCTCTCACACTCACACACACACACACACACACACACACACTCTCTCTCTCTCTCCCTCTCACACACACACACATACACACACTCTCTCACACACATACACACACACTCTCTCTTTCCCTCTCACACTCACACACACACACTCTCTCTCACACACACACACACACACACACACACTCTCTCTCCCTCTCTCACACTCACACACACACACACACACTCTCTCTCCCTCTCTCTCACACACACACACACACATACACACACTCTCTCACACACATACACACACCTCTCCCTCTCACACTCACACACACACACATACTCCCTCTCCCTCTCCCTCTCTCTCTCTCTTTCTCTCTCTCTCTCTCCTGTCCTCTCTCCAAGGCCCATCCCTGCTCTGACTCTTCACCTGCTGCTCTGCCCCTCCCCTTCTCACAGCCTGGGATGCCTGGTCCCCACCCCACTTCAGTCTCTGACACATCTGCCACATTCTAACCCCATTGTCTGAAGGGAGCTCCAACCCTCTCTGCCTTGGCAAAGTACCCAAGTATGTGGGTCCTCTACTTTTCTAATGGGGAACCTTAGGTGCCCAGTAGGGAATCACCCCATCTCCCAAGCCATATATATTCAAGATCTTCCACAAACTAGCCCCCACCCTTCAGTCAATGAATACTCATTGAGGCATGAACTAGGGTAAAGTCCTGGGCTTTCAAGATGGAGATTTGGGTTTTCACTCCTGGCACTGCTTACTTACTAGCTTGTGACCTTAGGGCAAGTAAATCCCTCACTCTGAAACCCTGTTTCCTCTCCTGAAAAACAAGGCTACTAAAGTTTGCCCTGCCTATCACAGGGTTGTAAAGGACAGACTACATGTGCATATGAAAGTGTGGCACCACAGGCCAGTTCCTGTTTGTACCAACTCCCAGCGCTGTCTGATGCACTGAGTTCTGCCAGATCAGACTCCCCAACATCCCCAGCTCAGACAAACTTTCATTTCAGCTCCAAGTGTTCATTCATTTGGCTCCCTCTGCCTGGCCCTGTATCACCCCCAAACTTCTACAGGATAAGTCTAAGGCTACCGCACCTCTCCATAAAGTTAAAGAATAACAATGTCTGAGTTGGGAGAGACCTTGGGCCACCTAGTGTAAGTCATACCCCCTCCCCTTCCCACTACTGCAGGGACAACAGGGTCATCTATCCTCTACAAAAGATCCCCAGGGAGGGGAAACCACAATTTCCTCAGGTATCCTTTTTACTTTAGGCCAGCTCTAATGATTAGGAAGTTTTTTCTTTTATCCCGCCTAAATCTCCTACTTTGTAACCTATCCACAGTTCTTCTTCTGCCCTCTGGGCCCAAGCAGATAAATCTAATCACCTTTTTACTAGATAGTTTTTCAAGTACTTAATGACAGCTACCACTTTCCCCCAGAGAATCTTCTTTTTTCCGGGCTATGCATCCTTTGCTCCTTCAATCTGTCCTCTTCCAGTGTTAAATCAAGGCTCTTCACCTTTTCAGTTCCTTCAAAGGGTAGTCTCCAGTGTATCAATGAATTAGCCAGGCTTCTTACCTCAGAAAATGTATCTCCTCCCAACTTCCTGGTCATTCTTTTATTTAGACTGGAAACCAGGAAATGACCTGCTTTTCTACAAATAATCCTTTGGGTAGTTCTTACCAAACCGGTCCCGATGACCTCAGGTCCCAGGGCCTGTGAGGGGCCCTCCACCTACCTCGGGGCAGCATGGTATGGAGAGCAGGAGGTCTCTGAGCCACCTCCAGGAGATTCACAGGGAGCTGCTCCAGACATCATCACATTTGTATCAGGACTTGAGCCCCACATGGCTAGCTGCCTCTGGAACGTCTCCATCATCACCTAGAACTCAACATGCCCCAAAAGAGAGTCATGACCTTCCCTTTGCACACTGAATGGCTATCCCACCTTCCTTATTCCTGGCAGTGGTACCTGGCCCTCCCAGACCCCCAAAATGGAAAAGCCAGTGTCACCCTTCACTCCTCTCTCCCCGCACCCCTCTCCAGTCACAAAGTTCTCTTCTTCCTATTTCCCTCACACTGTTCCCTCCTCTCCATTTTCATGGTTATCACTCCCTAACTAGGTCTTCATCCCCCTTCATCCAGAGAGCAGCCTCCTAACCCTCCCCTCCTCACTTCATCCCCCTTATGCTGACATGTTTTGATTTGGGTTTTTTTAAAATAGGACTTCTGATTCCAATGACTTAGGAAATTCAAGCGAAGGCGCCCCTTCTGCCGAAGCAGTCAGTATCTGCCCTGAAATTCGGAGAGCTGCCTGCATCACCAAGAGGCAGTGATCTGCCCTGGGTCACACAGTCACCAACTCTGAGGATAGGGCTCAACCTCAGGTTTTCCTGACTCTGAGGCTGGCTCTTTACCCACTATCCCTGCCTCTGGCGGGCAGACTGATCTTCCTAAAATTCCTCTTTCTTCACATCACTCCCTTGCTCAGCAAACACCTTATTCTCTTTTAGATGATACGCCAACTCTTCAGCCTGGCATTCGAGGCCCCATAATCAGGTTCCTACCTCATCAAAAATCTCCCACTACATCCTCATACAAACTCTTTACTCCAGTCAGGTTGTTCTCCTCATTGCCCCCCCCCCCCCCCCAAAGACCCTACTTGTTCCTATTTCTTCATGTCCTATCTCCTCCATAGAATGCCCCCTTCTTATTTCTACTGCTCCAGACACTCTGTAAGCTCTCTGTAAAGCTCAGCTGAGGTACTATCTCCACCATGGCCAAAATATTTTCTTTCATCCTTTTGCCTAAAAGTCCCAGGCAGAAGGCAGCTGGGTGATTTACTTTAGGTAGAACACTGGACCTGGAGTTAGGCAGATCTAAATTCAAATGTCCCCACAGGTACTTAATTGTCTAAGTGACCCTGGGCAAGACCCTGCCTCCTTCAGTTTCACCATCTGTAAAATGGGTGCAATAATAGCACCTACCTTCCAAGGCCATTGTGAGGATAATAAAATGAGATAACACTTGTAAAATGCTTTGCAAACCTGATATAGTAATATTAATATTATTAGTCCCCGCTATGAGTGATAGGACCAGGTTTAGGGTGAGTGGCATGGACATGGAGCTCTGGCAGCTGGAGAAGGGGGCTCTATTATTAACTCCCAAAGGGAAGCATTCCTATAAAATGGCTCCTTTAGTCTGTTCAAATATTAGTCTTCACACTGTTATCAACCCCAACCCCACCCCATCCCACCCAGTCCTGAACACTGCTGATAACACAGAGCTCCTTCTCCTACTTAAGAAAGCAGCTGTTTCCTCTTCTGCCACCATCCCTCCCTCGCTACCCTGACATCTCAAGCCAGCTAGACCCAGCATCTGAAAAATAAAACTTAACTGTGCCAGAAATATCTCCTTAGTGTTTATCAAACCCAGGGAGCTGTGTGAGGCAGTAGAGATACATACAGGTAGAAGACGATTCCTGCCCTTGAATCTGGTTGAGTTGACAAGGTATAAACACATGGGGGGGAAATGACAAAAGGTAAAGGTGCCAAGTATCCAATAAGCAGCACAGACAACAGTGGATAGAGTGCCGGACTTGGAGGCAGGAAGACCCGAGTTCAAATCCTGCCAAAGAAAATCATCAGCTGGGTGAGCCTGAGCAAGTCACAGGAAGCAGCACAGACAGTAAGGGTTCCAGAGTTCTGCAAGTGAGGAAGCACTTCAGCTATCACAACCACTACCCCCACCTCAATTCAGTCCCTCATTTCTTGCTTCAACTACTGTGATATATAACCAGTCTCCCTGCCAATCCATCCCACACATTGCTGCCCCCAATAATCTTCCTAACACTTTGACCTTGTCACTACTCAAACACTGTGGATAGCTCTTCATTACCTAACAAGTGAAGCATGGTCCCTGACAAATGAGAGCCTTCACAGTCTAGCTCCTACCTACTTTTCTGGCCTTTTTTAACGCTACCCTCCTTCACCTGCTCTAAACTTTACTAAACGAGACAATTCTCCGTCCCTCTGTGCTCACCATTCCCTCTCCCATCTCTGTGTCTTGGTTCACACTCTCCCCTCATGGGGAATGAGCCTCCCCACCTGACTCCTCACCCTTTGCCTAAGGTCTTTTCCTCCTTTCATAGACTACTTCAACTTTTACCTTCCCCTTGAAGTCTTTCCCAAAGACCAACCCCTTCTAAAAAAGCTCTCTGCCTCCTCAAACTTCTCATGGCACTTTGTGTTGGCATCTCCTTTCACTTTCCTTTAAATCAGTTATCTATGCTTATGTCTTTCTCCCTATTTGATTATGAGGCAGCTAGGTCAAACAATGGCTAGAGTGCTGGACTTGGGGGCAGGAAGACCCATGTTCGAATCCTGCCTCAAACACTTATTAGCTCTGTGAGCCTGAGCAAGTCACAACCTCTGCCTCAGTTTCCTCATCTGTAAAATGGAAACAGTAGGGTCATTGTGAGGATCAAATGAGATAATACTCAAAAAGCACTCTGAAATGCGACAGAAACGCTTGCGGTTACTGTTGTTGTTAGTTCCTTGACAGTAGGGTCCGTATTTTAACTGTCTTTGTACTTTGCTTCCAGCACCTAGCATATAGATGGTGAGTAATACTTTAAATGTTGGTTGAATTTACCCAAGCAATCTGCAGACCTTTGTTAAACACCTACTATGGGCCAGGTCTTTGAGTTTACATTCTAATGGGGGAGGCAAAACACCCCTCTAAACGTACGGACAAAACATAGAGATGAAGACTGTGGAGGGTGGGAGAGGTGCCAGTGACTCTATGAGGGAGGCCAGGAAAGATCTCATTCAGAAGGAGAAGGGATGGGGGCTTGACCTGAGTCTTCAAGGAAAGCAAGTTCAGAATGGAGTCCGTTCCAAGCCTGGAGCATGTGCAGTGAAAATTTACAGACACAGGTGATGGAATGCCCAATGTGAGGAAGAGGAAGAAGTGTGGTTTGTGCAGAAGGAGAGAATGTATGATAAAGCCAGAAAGGCAGGATGGGCTCAGCTTGCAAAGAGCTTTAAAAGCCAAGGCAGGGGGGTGGCTAGGTGGTACAGTGAATAGAGCACCAGCCCTGGAGTCAGGAGGACCTGAGTTCAAATCTGGTCTCAGACACTTAACATTTACTAACCGTGTGACCTTGGGCAAGTCACTTAACCCCAAATGCCCTTCCAAAAAGCAAAAAAACAAAAAAAAGCCAAGGCAGGGCGCTCAGAGGAGATTCAGCGGTGTTGAAGAGCTAAGTTTTGAAGTTGTTTTGAAAAAGGGAGGGGAAAGGAAAAGGAAGGGGAAGAAGGGAAGACCAGGTGCTTTTGCAAAGCAAAAGCAAAGATGCAGAGATGGGAATCAGCATAATGCCCTGGGGTGGAGGGTGAACTAGGTTTGGTAGGAGGGAAGGATCATATATGAAAGCTGCTAGGTGATAAGGCTGCAGATGTGAGCTAGAGGCTAGAGGGCCACGAGTCTAAGGCCGGGAAGAATTCAGACTTTATCTCGTATGCAAAGAGGAACCATTGATAGGAGTTTTTTGGGTGGAGGAGAGGTGAAAGCAGGGAGGAGGCAGTGGTTAGACCTTTAAATCAGATCCTTGGGGGTAGGGATCGGAGAGTAGGGATAGGCTATACCCTGAGAGGAGGATCTCCTAGTCTTAACCCTCAGTTTGGGGCTGGGTCCAGTATTGTATGTGGGCTCCTATATGTGTGTGTATAAGTAAATAATAAAGAGATATAAGGTGTCCCAAAAGTCTTAGTAGAGGTTTTAAGTTTTATCTATACACATAAATAGTCCTGTTTGCTAAACATTACATAAACTGTTGATAGTGCAACAGATATGTGAGTACCATGGGGTACACAATTCACGCTGCTCATTGAGTATACACTCTCCAGGGCTGTTCTCTGTTTCTTAAGTCAAAGTCTACACTTTCCAATACTACTGATCCCCCTGAGGGCAAGATCCAGCCTGGGCTTTCTCTCGTCTCCCCCAAACTGTGAATTCCTTGAGGGCAGGTTCTAGGTCTGGTCTTCCTCTACCTCTTCACAGAATAGGTGAATTTGGGGATGGGCATACCTAAGCCCCATCTCTTCCTTTCTTTGCATAGGACATTCCTCCCAGTCTTTCCCAGTTTATTTCCCAAGGTCACTCCCCCCCCCCCCCCCAATACCCTAGGGCCAAGACCACTGATCTAGAAGTCTGCAGATCTTGACCCAGGTTGGTGGAGGAAGGAAATACCATATTCCATATCATTCTGAGCTGGCTGGGAGATTTCCAAATTGGGATTCAGGATGGGAAGCACATCTGAGTCTTCCTCTCTCCATCCTTCCCCTCCCCTGCCCCTGCATACACATTCCCTCCTAGTTGGGGGCAGTACTGTCTCAGGTCTCTCCACTCCCATGCCTAGGCCAACCTCCTTCTTCTCCTGTTCCCAGGTGTCCCCCAAAAATGCTAACTCCAGGAGATACCAGGTGCTTGGGCATTTCCATGAAGGTAGGAAGCTCTTGCTTTGCAAAGGCCTGTGGGACAATGGATACCAGCCCTGAAGTGGGAGATAGGGAGGTGTGGGGAGTACTGTCTCTACTTCCTTAATGGGACAGGGCCTTGTTCTCTGGGTAAACTCATCCTCCACATGAACGGCCTTCCTGCTGGGCTGCAGGCCTCATCATCCTCCTTCAGGCCCAGGGAAGCTACATGCAGATTCTTGGAAGCACTGGGGGGTCCCCTCAGGCCTTTCGGATGATCCTGCCAGCCTTCCGCCAGTCCCGCAGCCGCTCCCTGCGCAGAGAATACACCAGCGGCCGAGAAAAACCAGGTCGACCTGATCGAGACCTAGAAAAGCTGCAGTGGACAGAGACCCAGTCACTGGGGGTCCTCTAGCACCAAAAATCCCCAAAGCCTTTAAAACCAAGCCGTTGGCCTTCCACCTGGCCTTGGTATGTTGTCGTGACAGAGTATCATTGGACTAGGAATCAAGGAAATTTTGGGTTGATTTGAATCCTGCCTCAAGTATTTATAAACTGCATGGTTTCTTCATGTATAAAATAACAGTAGCATCCATCTGTCAGTGTTGTTCTGAGGATCAAATGAGATGATGGATATAAAGTGCTAAAAGCAGCTATATAAATGCCAACTATGACATGCTGTTTTCTTCCTCTGTCCCTTTCATCAAAGAATGTCAGACCTCAGAGGGCAACTTTTACCCACAGCAGGAATCCTCTGTATAATATCACCAACAAGAAGTACTGTCCATTTGAACACTACCAGAGATAGTAGACTTAATACATAGCAAGGACAACTACCCCCTTAATGGACAATTAATTGTGTTGGGCCATCTTTCCTTATATTGAGCCAAAATCTGCCTTCCTGAAATTTCCACCAAATCTGGTCCTAATTCTGGCCTCTAATGCCAAATAGAACACATCTAATCTCTTTCCACAGCACAGCTTTTCAAATACTTGAAGATGGATCCTTCAACATTTTCTCTTCTCTGGGAAAACACCAGGACCTTCAATCAATATTCATAGAGCACTATTTCCCTCACCAACCCAGCTGGTTACCTGACATGCTCTAGTTTGCATTCTTAAAATATGATGCCCTGAACAAAACAAAATAATGCAAATGGGGTCTGACCAGGCCAGGGGACAGAGGAACAACTACCTCCCTTGTCCTGGACACTTTGCTTTGGTTCATGAACCTTAAAACCAAAGCTTTTTTGGCTGCCTCATACCATTACTGACTCCTACTGAGCTTTGAGTGAGTCCACTAACACCCTAAAGCCCTTTCCTCAAGAACTGTCTCACCATGCAATATCGTCATCACCATGCTAAACTTAGGCAACTGATTTTTTTGAACCCAACAAAGTCCTTTCACTTAATATCTGTTCATTTTTCCTATTGTCTCTGTGCTTTTCAAACCACTCTGTACAGCGTAATAGCACTGAGTCCCTCAAGGCAGAAACATCTTTTTTCCCCTTATATTAAACCACATGTATTTGTGACTGGGCTGCTCTACATAGATCTGTGGAACACACTTCTGGACAGAACTACAAAGCACAGAAGGTCTCAGAACAACAGCCACAAAGACTGAGGGTCGAAGCTGGCAGTGGGAATGGCCACATGAAGACAAGTGGACAAAGCCATGCTCCTTTGGTGCGGGCAGGGGGCAAGTGAGTGGACACAAAATCAACCACTGGATTATCACAGTAAAGATGGGCGGGGGGGATAAGAACTTGTCTCCCCAAACCTAGAATTGAAGAGCTCTTGGCCTTTGACAGGAATGAGTTTTGCACTATTCTACTTCCTACTTTCCCTAACTAGGATAAAGTTAATGGAACTCATGTCTGGAAGAGGGCAGGGGCAGGGCAGGCTGGAAATAGACAGTTCTTAGGACCTAGATAGAACAAGTCTGTCTCTCTTCCACACTAGTCCTTCACACATTTGCAGACAATTGTGTCATCCTCAAATTTGTCTCTTCTCGAGGCTATGCATCTCCAATATCTTCAATTGATTTTGATATGACATGGGTTCACATTACCCTCATGATCTTGGTGACCCTGTTCTGGACACAGTCCAGTTTGTCAAAATTCCCCTCAGATGTGGCACCCCAAAATGGACCCAATGCTCCAAAATGGACCCAAAACTCCAGTTGCGGCTTGATCAGGGCAAAAGTCAACAAAATTATCAGCTACTTCATTCTGAACATTAGACTTCTATTAATGTAATCTGTTTGCATTCATTTTTTAAAGTGCCTCATTCAAACACATTTCGGGTAAATTAAGCGTTTCTCACACGACTGCTGTGAAAGTCCATCTTTCCCATCTGGCACTTGGACAACGGGTTGTTTTTTTTGTTTTGTTTTTTTTAACTCAGCGCAGGATTTTTACATTGATTCTAGTTAAATTTCCTTAGATTCAATCTATTATTTCAGCCTAAGCATTCGTTTATCCAGTATCTGTCCATCTGCCACCCAGGTTGAAGGCACTTGCAAATCTGATAAGCCACCAGAGCTTATCCAAGTCCCTGATTAAAAAAACAAAATAATCAATGAGACAGCACTCTAATCGCACCCCTTCATTATCTACTCCCCGTAAATAAGGTGGAGGGCAACAGTACAACCAGAGTGGGGACGCCTCTATCTGGTCTCTCTCTCTTGAGCTTAAGAGATCATTCCCCCCACCCTCATCCAGAGAGGCGGTTTGGTCTTTACCCTCCTCCTCCTCCCTTCATCCTCCATCGGAATAAGCTTCTCTTAAGCTTTTATCTTTCAAAGCACCTTTGGAGAAACCTCAGGTCATAAAGATCTCAAATTACGCCTGGGTGCCCTGGGGCCATCCATTCCCATCAGGGAAGTTTGAAATTGAGGGATGATAGGGGGCCCTGCTCCCGGAGAAGCGCCCTTCCCCCCTCCCACCGCAAGGCAGTTCCCCCACCTGGCTGACCACAGGGGCCCCGCCTGCTTCTTGGGTTTGGCCCGCTGCCGCTGTAGCTCCATCCAGCCACAGAGCAATTCCTGGAGAATCACCGCGTAGAGGAGGAGGAGGAGGAGGCGGGGGTCCATGCGGGGCACCTCAGTCTCCATGGCCGCTGGGGCCGGGAGATGCCCACTGAAAGGGGAAGGGGATGCCGGGGAAAGGGAGGCAACTGGGGGAGGGGAAGGGAATGGGCGCCGCAGCCACCGCAGAAGATGCTTGCGCAGGGACTAGCCGAGGTCCGCGCGCGCACGCGCCACCAACATCCCACACTACCCTCCTCGATGCGCGTTCTCTCCGTGCGTAACGCCCCGGCGAACCTGGAGGGAGTGATTCCCCTTGCTATGACCAGGCTCGGGATTGAGCCCAATTTTCAAAGAACAGTGATAGTTCATGTCTGATTTCAAACCCCATGGTTTCCTGACTCTCGACCCCCAGGTCTGCTAAGTGCAAATTGACCAGATAAAGGGCACTGTTGCCCGTGCGTTTTCTTGGTAGCCGAGCCAGCGTTTCTCGATGAATTTTATACCACACTAGAATACAGAATATTCGAATTAGAAGGGCCTTGGAGAAAATGTGGGCCCACTACCCTGCCCACCATTTTACAGAAGAGAAGCATAGCAGGGAGTGGAAGCCAGGCTTCCGGACTATCCGATGAAACTCAACTTTCAGGGACCAAGAATTCAGAATTGTGCAGCTAAACTTGGCCTGATTGATACACCTGTGGAATTGTGACAACCCTCCAGTGTGCCCATAGCAGTGGTGGAACAGACAAGGAGCTGTTATAGACACAGAGGTTGTTATATGGACGCAGGGGAATGGCATTGGTTCCAGCAAATGGGTCCCAGAGCAACTCAAATTGAGCTCAAATCTTGGTCCTTGGCCCTGAACTCAGAGGAATGGGGGCTATATCCCATAAGAGAAACCAGGGCTTAGATTTCTGCCGGAGGGCAATGCTTTAGAAAGGAAAAAAAGCATTCATTATGTCCACAGATCCCAGTGTCTGAGGTGTGTGTCTTTCTGACAGAGAATATATATGTGGAATGAAAACATAAACAAGGGAAAAAGAACCAGTAGTTTTCTTGGCAGGGAACCATGGAGTTGAGAAGAAGAGACAGATTTTTTTTCTACACATTACTCAACCTCACCCTGTGTTTTCTTCAAAGCAAGAGGGCACAGGGAAAGGGTACCCGTTTCTCTGGCAGTCACTATCTCCAGAAAGGGAAGTCTCTCAGCTCCACTCCCCGGCCCATGATGGTTAGGGTCCCAAAAAGGATTTCCTTTAGCATATGTACTACCAACGTGAATAGAAGGATTTCTTTTAAACACCTAGTATAAGGCCGTTGGTCATGCATGGCCCACATCTGATCTTGGATTTAATAGAGAGCCACTGGTGCTCAGACCCATGTATCTGAAACAATAGATGTTTCCAGTACCCATTTATTGCCATAGAAAACCAGGAGCTGCTCCAGCTCTCAATGTCTAGCACCCTATACACATACCCTTTCTGGGAGTATCACCTTGGCAGAGGGAGGCATCAAAAGGCACATGAAGCCAGCTGGCCACTTGATCAGTGGGACCCAGGCCAAAATCCCTATGCCCAGAAGTCGATTCTTGATCCTTCACTTTTAAACAGCTATACCATAAAGGGTAGCTGCTTAGGGGAGGTCCCTTTCTCAGTGCTCTGATCTGAAGAGAGATCAGGGAGTATTTCCAAAACAAGACTTTCTGAGGCATGATGTGGAGAGATTAACAGTTTGTTCTCCAGTTTCAAAAAGTGCTATGCCTGAATGAGGCTGGGGGCCCAGGGACTGGGGGTGGCAATAAAATATATATTAAGGGTCTATCTGCCCAGCCCTGGGCTAATTGCTGGGGATATAAAAAGAAGCAAAAGACAGTCTCTGACCTCAAGGAGCTCACCATGTAATGGGGGAGACAACAGATAAGTACAAATAAGCTATATGCAGGATTAAATATGAAATAAGAGGGAAGGCACTGGAATTGGGAGATTAGGAAGGGCTTCCTGTGGAAGTCAGGATTTCATTTGGGGTATGAAGGAAGCTAGGGAAGCCAAGCAGCAGAGATGAGGAGACAGAGCATCTTCTAGAGGGAAGAGCCAGTGAAAATGTTCAGAGCTGAGAGATGGAGTCTCTTGTAGAACAGCCAGGAGGGCTGTGTCACTGAATTGAAAAGTACACTGTGGGAGGGTGTTTAAAAAAAAAAATAAGATGGGGCAGGTAGGTGGTGCAGTGAATTGAACACAGGCCCTGGAGTCAGGAGGACCTGAATTCAAATCCAGCCTCAGAAACTTGACATACTTACCTAGCTGTGTGACCTTGGGCAAGTCACTTAACCCCAATTGTCTTGCCTTCCCCCCTAAAAAAAAAAACAGGAAAGGGGTATGTGGGGATGGGGAGAGGAGAGGGATGCTTAATTATGAAGGGTTTTGAATGCTAGAGGATTTTGTATTTCAAAAATTATAGGAAACCACTGTAGTTTAGGGGTATGACAAGGTCAGATCTTCAATTTAGGAAAATCAGGTTGGTGGCTGACTGGAAAAATGGATGAGAGTGGGGAGAGGCTTGAAGGAGGCAGACCCATTAGCAGGCTACTGCAATAGTTCAGGGAAGAGGTGACGAGGGTCTGCATTAGAGTGGAGCAATGTCAGAGGAGAGAAAGGGGCATATCTGAGAGATGCTGCAAAGGTGAAATGGATAGGCCTTGGCAACAGCTAGGTTATGGGGGGGCGGTGAGGAGTTGAGGGTGACACCTAGGCTGTGTGCCCAGGAGAAGGGGATGATGCTTACAAACACAGGGAATGGGGAGCTACTGATGGTGCCCATCAGACTTCTGCATTGCTCCCCTGCTACAAATGAGGAAATAACGTCTCAGAAGGGAAGTGATTTGCCTAAGGTCTCACACTAATGTCAGAACACAGGTCTCCTGAATCCAAATTTAGTTTTTATTCCACTGCATAATGCTGCCAGATAACTTATCTCTGACGTGAAAATGGACGCAGAGATGACTTGGTGACTGTGGCCAAATCACGTGGTCTCTCTGGCTCTATTTCCTGATTTGTAAAATAGAGGGTGGCAACTGGATTATCTGGATTATCAGTTCATGCACAAAAGGATTTAAGATGGAGAATATTTTCCACTGGCTATTGATGTGGCTCCCACCTCCCCAGACTTACAGGCTTTTATTCCCTCACATAAACCTTCCACTTACTTCTTCGTATTCTCTGATCACGCCCTTTTCTTTCCCAACGCTGCTCATGCTCTTCCTTAAATGGAGACTCCAGAGTCCCACCTGCATCTCTGCCTGTTCTACCAACTTCAGCACTCAAATGCATCTTCGGCAAAACTGCTGCCGATGTCCCTGGTTAAGAGGTCTTTCCAAGACTCATGATAGAAAATGCCATCTATATCCAGAGAAGAAACTATGGAATCTGAATGCAGCTCAAAGCCTACTATTTTCTGTTTTTTTGTTTTCTCCTTTTCATGATTTTCCCCTTTTCTTCTGATTCTTTTTTCATGACGTGACTCATGCGGACATACGTACTTAATATGATCATACGTATATGGCCTATATCAGATTATATGCTGTCTTAGGGAGAGGGGAGGGGAGGGAGAAACAAATTTGGAACTCAGAATCTTATAAAAGTGAACGTTGACAACTGTCTTACGTGTAATTGGAGAAAATAAAATATTATTAAGTGGGAAAATTTTCTTTTAAAAAAGTGTTCTTACTAGATGCTCCTAGTCCTTTGTGCCTCTCAGTAAGCTTGACATGTGTGTCTTGTCTTTCTTAGTATGTACTGTGGGTTTCTTAGATTATTTCCTCTTATTTTTTTTTTTGAGGGGAGAAGGTAAGGCAATTGGGGTTAAGTGACTTGCCCAAGGTCACACAGCTAGTGTGTCAAGTGTTTGAGGCTTCATTTGAACTCAGGTCCTCCTGACTCCAGGGCCGGTGCTCGATTCACTGTGCCACCTGGCTGCACCTATCCTCTTATTTCTGAAGCCCTCTTGGGGCCTATTAGAGGTCCCTGCACATAGAAGGGTCAGTAGATGTTTGCTGAATGAAGAAGTGAAAGCACCTCTGCAACAGTGCCAAAGGTCCAGGGCCTGGTTGACTTACTTGTGCCACAAGCCCTCATTAAGGTTACAGGTGGGATAAAGTTAATGTAGACAATGATAGCTATGAATCAAGTCACTGCAGTTGTTCCTTTCAAGATGTTCATCATTAAGGACTTAGTATTGTACTTGTGTTACATTTTTGTAAAAGGCACATGGAAAAAGAAGACAGTTATCAGTGTCCAAGTTAACGCTTAGGCAATGAGTTCTTCTGAAGTTTTGCCCTTCTGATTAAGTGATAACCTCCCCAGTCAACCTAGACCCAAGGATGATCAATGACCAGTTAAGGTCATTGGCCCTCTCAATCCTTCAGTCAAACGGGACCAGAACCAACCACTTCTAAGGACAAAGTTCCATGTAAACAGTAAGCTCTGCTCCCTGAAATGCCCCAGGTTTGTACTCCTGTCAAATACAGCCATTTCTGGATTCCAGCTGGGAATGGTGGCTGGGCTGGGGACTTGGGCCTAGGAAGTAGCTTTCAGCAATTCTTTGGGAACTAGAAACTTTTACAACCAGGGCTTGATAAAACCTGCCAAGTAACACGGAGGACTGAAGCAAAAGGCCTAGAGATGAGCCTAGCAGCAAAATGCATACAAATCTCAGTCCAGAAAGGAGACTATTCTGGTCATCAATTTCAATGATTATTGTGTTTCAAAAGAGAACCAAACATGGAATAGGGACACAGGGGTTCGAGTCGCAGCACTGCCACTTATGATATGATCTTGAATAAGCTATCAACTCCCTAAGCCTGAGTTTCTTCATCTGTAGAATGAGGATACCACCTGCTCACTACTTTACTGGATTGTTACTTGGGTCTGAGAAGGCCATGTTATAGGAAAGGGCTGTGTAAACTCTAAAGAACTGAAGGCTGAGGGACTCAAGATAAGGCTGGATCTTCAGGGAAATATAACAGCCTATAGCCAACCCAGGTATATAAAGCAAGGCATTAGCCTTATGCTGCCCCCAAACATCTCCAGGAATCGTTTCAACAATAAAAAGAAAATCACAGCAACCCACATTTATATAGTGCTTTAAAGTTTATGAAGTACTTTCCCTTTAACCCTATGATATAGGTAGTAGAAATATTATTAACTTTAGTAGACTGAGGTTCAAAGAGGTAAGTGATTTACTCAGGGTCACATTGCAAATTAAAGTGTCAGAAATGTTTTTCTAGTCCAAGTCAGGCCCTGATTTTAAGTTCAGAGTTCTTTCCACTATGGCTATACCATGCTATCTCCAAAAGGAGAGGAAACCCATTCTCCAGATGATTGGAAGCAAAACTTGGGGGGGCGGGGGGCAGAAAGGAGTCATCTAAATTTATTTTTGACATCTTTTAGTCTCATCCTCAACAGCCTTTTTTCCTCTTGCCAATCTCTCCCCTCCAACGTCTAAGGCCAAACCACGGTCCCTTGTTATAGTTTTCTGCTCCCATGCCTGCTCCCCTGAGGGCACTGGTCCACATCCTAGCCCTCTCTCCCCCTTCCCAGCCTTTAAGCCAGCCCTGGTACTTTCATTCTGTCCCAGCTGCTCTTGGCCAACATTTGAAGTCCTGCAAAATATTGACCCAAAACAAATTTCTAATGGTGGCAATTTTTGGCACTATGAGCCAGTGGGAAGATATTTCTCAGTGGTAAATCCTACACTGAACTCATGAAAAGGTAGCAGGGTAGCTACCTGCTCTGCTCACACAATCCAGACAATGGGAAGTCTTTATATTCAGCATGGAGTCTCAGACTTATCACAAATGAAGATCAGGAAACAAAGGCAGAGCACATCCAAATAGGAAGAGAACATCTAGGAGGAGGGAGGCCTCAGGGTAGAGGCTATTATAGGTAAAAGGAACAGGCAACGCCAACAATGCTGGCTACATGTTTTCTTTTCTTTTTTTTTTTTAAATTTTTTGCTTTTTTGGAGGGGGGAAGGAAGGGCAATTGGGGTTAAGTGACTTGCCCAAGGTCACATGGCTAGTTTTGTGTTAAGTGTCTGAGGCTGGATTTGAACTGAGGTCCTCCTGACTCCAGGGCCAGCACTCTATTCACTGTGCCACCTAGCCCCTCCCTACGTTTTCTTCCAAGGGGAAAAAAGTTTGTGTCACCTGACTGTGTAGCTTGTCTAAAATGAAGAACTTTCCACAGACAGACTCCTAGCAAGCAGTGAACCAGCCACATGCTTTCTTTCTACCACCAATGGCAGAGAAAAACTTCTTGGTCGCTCATTCAGTCTACATTTAAGAGAAATACAATTAGCACCAACAAATCATACAGGACTACACTGCCTAGCTGGAGCTCCTTCCTATTGGAATGCAGATCTCTCAAGTTTCCCAACCAGGGAGCACGCTATAGTAGAGAAGACATCTGACTTCAGAGTTAGTTAGCAAAGGTAGGCTCAGATCCCAATTCTGCCACTTACTAGAAGTGTGACCTTGGGCAAAGCACTTCACCACGAAGGAGAGGGCCTAGACTTTAGAAGTGCCTTCTAGCTTTAATATCTAGTGAAGCGAGAATCCAGATATGATTGAACAATTCTAATGACAGGAGCTCACTACCTTAGGAGGAAGCCTGATTATAATGGGCAATGACAATGTACTATTTGTTCAAACCAAGGTAGTGCTAAGACTTTGGATGTACATTTCTATGTGTTGTCTTTTTTCATCAAAAGCATTTTTTAAAAATTAAAAGCAATTTTAAATATAAAAAGTAAATTATCTCCATGCTCACAAAATTCTTTTTTCCACAACATTATGGGAAGAATTGAGACTCTCCCCTGAAGTATACCTTCTTAGGGACTAGAATCTTTGGCTCCTTGAAAAATATAGTATGTATCATGCAGACCCTGGCAGTCTGGAAGGAACTATTAATAATCAGTGCTAATTACACATGCACAGGTCAGTACATGCACACTTTAGGTGGTTTACATGACAGCACCTAACCACAAGAGGGAAGCTAGAGGGCTGCCCTAGGTTTGAATGTTTTTTTAAAAAAATTTCTGCTTTCTGTAGTCAAACTCTCCAACTCATGAAATCATTGAGGCCCAGAGCACTAGAAGGATAGGAACCAAGATCACACAGAGAAGTAGTGGCAGGCCCAGATTTTACAAGTCACTTAGAAACTGGTCCAGTCTTTTGTCCAAAACATCCAGCTCTCCTATCTGATGGGAGTATCATGCCTAACAAAACCATTTTCTGTAGGTTATTTACTAAAACCACTTTTATCTCCATAAATGAAAAAAATCAAATTATTTAACAACTTTCCTCTTAGAAAATTATCTCATCTAGACAAGATGCCCCAAGAACATTAGAAGCCCTTACTTATTCACAGCAGGAACCTCTGCAAAACAATCTAAAATGTCAAAGTAAAGACTATACTTGGTATATTTTCCCCTGAGGCCTTGCTGGTTATGGTTTTAAGATAAAACTGTTATCAACATCCATTTACATGACTGTGAAAGAATAAGCCTTTTGGCTTTTATTGGGTGTATTTGGAACTCTAGAGGCAGTGTGATATAGTAGACAGTGTTGGCCTCAAAGCCAGGAAGCCCTGAGTTCAAGTTCCACCTGACACATATTGGCTGTGTGACCCTGGACAAGTCACTGAACCTCTCAGTGCTGAAGATAACTTTCTAGGACTAGAAGTTGCAGAGAAGGGGTGGACCTGCCCCAGTAGGAGTTTCCTCAGCTGATGTTCCCTATACCATGACATTAAAGGTCCAGTCCTTCTCTTTATTAGGAATTCAGACCTAGGACCAAAGCAAACAGGGGCTGCAGAGAACACATTGCTGGAGAAGAGCTACTCTGGGCCGGAGCCAAGACAGTAACATCTCAAACGGATGCAGATTTGGGGGCTTCTGAATCTCAAAGGTGAAATGGATACCGGCTACTATTGGGAAGACCTGACATTCTGACGCAGACCAAACTCTGCCTCACCCCCCTCCCTCCTGCAGAAGTCCCTGCCACCTTCTATGGTGACAAACCCCCTCCTGCACACCTGGTGGGCACAGGTGGCCTAGCAGCTCCACAGAAGCAACGCAAGATCAGACAAATCCAGAGCCCTGGTACAGTCATTCAGGCTCTCAGCTTCTCTTCACACACAGACGAGGAAGCAGTTTCTAGACTGTTTTGTTGCTGTTGTTTTTAGCTACACAACTGGCAACAGAATTGCTGTCGTGACTGCAGAGGCTGCCAAGCGCAGTACTTCAATTACTCAGGCCTTAGTCATTTTTGGTTTGGGATGACTGGGTCTGAAATACAGTCTACATTACATAGATCTGTACAACCTATGAAGGACTTGCTAAGCAAATTATGGAGTAAAAAAAAAAAAGATTTTTTGTTAGGGACAGAGAAGTAACCAGCCTAAGAACAAATTGTTTTCAATTATTATAGAAGCACTTGCTTTTATATAAATAGTTTCCTAATGATCATCTAAGTAACTCTACATAACAACGCCTAAAGTTTAGCACTGGGTCCAGCATTTACTGGAAAATATTAGACTATTTCTCTGATAGTATTTAAGAAGTATTTTAATGTTCACTAATTCAAGGCATATTCCCCCAAACTAATGTGGTTTGACTGTTCTGTGAATTCAGAAGCCCTATCATTCACTTGAGAAATCAGACTGAAATAGTCCCATTCTTTTATAAGGCCCCACAGCTGCCAAGGTGGGGATTTAGGAGGCAGCTTATAGTTCTCAGGGAAGCCCTTCTAGTGAGGCCTAAGTATCTAATTTCTCTTTCATCAAAGAAAGTGTCCAAGGTTCAGCTCTGACACCTCCAAGATGGTGATCACATGGTTGGCTTTTTCTTATGTAAAACAGAAGCTGCCTTTTTAACCTATGTAACTACTGTTCTTCCACCTTTATTACAGTAATTAAAAACCAACAAAGCAAAACATGAGCCAAGAAGTTTTCCAAGGCATTTAAAAACATAAGAAAACACATAAGACTTCTGAGAGGCTGGACACCAATGCACACATCCATAGTCCCTGCGCTGGAGGCTGAGGCTGGTGGATTACTTGAGTTCCAGAGTTCTGAGATGCAGTAGAAAGGGCTAAAGCTGATGGGTGTCTGCACTAAGTCTGGCACCAATATGGTAAGTCCCTGGAAGGAGAGAGCCACAAGGCTGACTGAGGAGTGGTGAACCAGCCCAGGTTGGAAATAGAGCAGGTCAAAACTTCCATTCTCAGCAGCAGCAAGGTGAGGTCTGTGAGTGGCTGCTGTTCTTACAGCCTGGGTGAGACAGAGAGACCAAGTCTTAAAAAAAAAAATGCACAATCTTCTGAGGTTGAAAATATAAAACACAACATCAAGGCAGAGGTCTAAAGAAGTCTGCCAGAGAGCAAAATATTAAAGTATCTTCTGGTCCTATGACCCAATTTAAGGAATAGTTAAGTCACCTGCAATAGTTAAGTCGGGGGTGGGAGTGGGGTGTAGAGATTCTTAAAATATTTTCCTCCTGACCTGAGGCCATCCCAGGATTTAAAAAAAAAGGGGGGGAAGTAAAAAACTCTCTAAATCAATCTGCCACTAAAAAATGGCCTAGTTCTAAAACAGCACACATTATCATCTTCATCTCACAGACAGAGAAACTAAGGCACAGAGGTTGCCTATATAAAAGTTATATAGTAAGCCAGAGATGGAGCAAGGAATAGAATTCTAAACAAATAATTCCAATCATTCTAAGCTTAGACTACAGGATTATTCACTTCCATACTTATCTATCAAAGAGGTTCATGGAGACCCTATGATATTTTTTTTTTATCATAGACAATCACAATCCACTGAAACCACTATGACCATTTTGAATAACTCAGGTTAAGAATCATTTGATTCTTATCTTCCCCAACTTACTCCTTAATAAGAAGGAAACCTCTTGGATTTCCATGTAGACACATACACACTATCTTCAGACCCTTCCCACTGGCCTCAATGAAGCTAGGATCTGCTAACTGCACAGACTTCGTAACACTAACAAAATTTCAGCATTCAATGTAAAGTCCTCAGGAAATTCTTCACAGTGTAGTGATGACAAACCGTTCCCTAACCCTTAAGGGCTATGGAAAGCTACAAGTCATCAGGTACCATAACCATGACTGAGCCCAGGATCAGAGCACCTCAAAGCGCTGCTGGGGTTGGGACAGCAGGAAGAGGTAGCTCTAAAGTAGGAGCTTCCGCCACCTGGGCTGGACTGGGTTTGCAATGTTCCAGGTGTTCCAGTTTCTCTCCAAGCTGATTGTAAAGATCCTTCACAGCCTCCCCACTCTACAGAAAAAGAGGGAAGAGAAAATGAAAGTCATACTTGTGTTTTTAGGTTGTTAGTACTAAAAACACTAAATCTTATTATTACTCAAGTGTTTTAACACAGACAACTGAGATGTGTTTAAGATATAATTAAAACTTGAAAGTAATTACACTTCAGAAGCTGCTACCTAAATAGAGCAGACTTTCTCCATTTAGCAGGAGCCTGGGGACAGGACTTGGATTTCAAGTCTAAAAGCACTTTTCTTTGAGCTTTTAAAAATATAACCAACAAAGGGCTAGTCAACAAGCTCACCTGACTGGTAGGTTCCAAAGTCTTTTGGAGGGACTCCAATTTAGTAGGGGCCACTTTGTGATGCAGATGAATCAGGAGCCTGAGAACATGGCGGTGTACATTCTCCTTTCTAGAGAAAAAAAAAAAACCAAGTATCATTTCCCCTCCCCACAGGATGAACTAGGCAGGCATCCAAAAAAGTGAAGGTAGATTGGCTGGCTTTTCAGGAAAATAAAGAATGAAGGTAAAAGTTGTGCTACCTAATACAAGGGCCTCTTCGGAATGTTGCATCTTCTCCATTCAGAAACATCTTGCTACTCACACTCTGGCCAACATTAGAATTAGAGGCTCTCACGAAGGGCACATTTTAATGAGACTAGCTAGTATTAATTGTTTCTAGTCCTCAAATATCTAAAGAAAGTGCTATTCCATAAGAGATTCCCACATTTTAGATGAACAATATTCAACAGACTGAGTTAAAACCAGTCAGAATTATGGCAGATGATCCAAATCATCTTGAAAAGGATGCAATACAATATAAGCTTGTTCTGGAAGACTTTATATAAATACGCTACAACTAAGTTACCTTGAGAGGCAGGTGAGGAAGAATCCATCAAATAAACTAGTACAGAATTCTTCCACAGCAAATTCATCTGCCAGGAGAGTAAGGTTCCCAGTGAGCAGGTGAAGGAATATATCACCGAAGGCCAGGTCTCCAAATGTCTCTACTGCAATAATAATGGAGGGTTAACTAACCAGACAGTCTTCAGGAAATCAGTTTCTTTCTATAAAAAAAATTTTTAAATTCTAAACTTAACACTAAATAAAATGAACCTTTCTGCATGTAAAGTAGAAAAATATGATTATACATGAAACTGACAATCTCTATTATGTACAGCTTACTTTTCCTTTTAAGTACATAATAAATTCAACATGTTAATTTTCAAAGTTCTTTTTTTGTCTGTTCCTTCCAGACTTCCTTCTGCTCTCTTGTGCATTAAAAAAAAAAAAAACCACTTCAATGGCCCATTTTTCTGCTTTTTTTTTTTTAAACCCTTCCTATCACTAATCCTTCCCCCATTTCCATAACACCCTTCACCACTGAAAAAAGAAAACCTTTATAATAAATATTTATAGTCAAACAAAACAAATTTTCATATTGGCCAGGTCCAAAAACATATGGGACTAATTCTTAATAATTATTATATAATAAGCAGAAAGTTAACTAAGCTGCGCAGCACCTATTCAGACCCCTTCTTCCCACCATTCCCACCCCAGAGAGTCTTTAGAGTTAGGATGAGTTATCTTTCCCTCCTGCTTCTGCTTCTGATTTTCTGAACTTTGAAATGCACCTCTGCTGCAGTCTCACCTTGAAACTTCCCTCATTGTCTGAGACTTTCTAAAATATCCAACCACTCCTGAGGGCTTTTCAACCCTGCAAGATTCGTCTGCCCTGAAGGACCTTGACTGGCCAGCCTTCACTTCCCTTCCGATCCTGCTTCTGCCTTTTCAGACTTCCACACCCCTGCCCCTCATGAATATCTTTCTTCCAATCCTACCTCCCCTTCCGCTTTGGTGTGTTATCTCCCCTCATCAGAATATAAGCTTCTTGAAGGTAGGGACTGTCTTTCTTTTTGTCAATATTAGCATGAAGAGTGCTTGGCAAAGTGCCTGGCACATAGTAAGTGTTAATAAAAGACAAATGTCTGCTGCCTTACCTTGGGTTGAGAAGTTAGCAACAGATAGTCAAGAATATCTACATTTCTGACACCAAGGCCAAGCCTGTAGATTTGGAAACACTCAGTGTGATTAACAAGTGTTAGAGGTAGGATTCAAGGTTTCCTGATTCCAAGTCCACTGTACTCTTTCTGCTAGACCATTATAAATGCCAGTTATTCTTCTTCATAATGTGCTCTTCTCTGTCCAGGATGTACCTCACATTAGGGCCCTTTGACATCAATCTCTGATCTAAATGCTCTTTTGTCCTCACCCTTAACACTTTAAAGAGAAAAAGTGAACAAGCTAAGACTCACCTAATCCAGGCAAAAGTCGGAGAAAAGCATTTTTGTTCCTTTGCTTTGTTATGTGAAGGACATAATAAAGCCCCATTTCACAGGCCATTCTATGCTCCTGCAAGAACCTGGTACCAACCAAGAGATCACATCATCAATACATTAATATCTTTGCTCATCTGTCCATAGTGACGCCTTGTGCACTATATCATACCCAATGATATAGTACATTATTATTGGTTAGAGAGGTTACACACGTTTCTGGGTTTTCTGATGTTATATCTGAAATAACAGCAGTAGCAAATCTTTAGGACTAGAGAATTTAATCCCCATAATAAAATGTTTCTGTCTGGAAGCCACTAAAAGTATAGCTCCATCTCCCCCTTTTCTTTAAGTATATTTTAAAAGGGTTGGTCTTTAAGATGCCTTCAAGAATGAACCATTATAAAGTGCATTGCCTAAAGACTGCATTATTTTATATAAATGTTCTTTTCAACATTGTTGATCGTTTGATTGACATACTTGGTAAAGCTTTCAGGAAGGGTACTGGGGTATGTGACTGATGCCTTCTCTTCTGCTGGTAGTTTCTGATCTACATTGAAAGTATAATCATCCACCACAAAAGACATCAGCATTGGTAAAAACCTAGTGATCAGCTCTACTTCCTGGAGAAGAAAGGAAAAAGTTTAAATTAAAGGTCCTTTTCAGCTCAAGCAAAGTACAACAAAACCCTGCTCAAGTCCAAACTCCCCACCCAGACTTTCAGGGCCTCCTATAATCTCATGCATCCTTTTACCCCAACTTTACTGCCTACTTTTCCCAAACACATATCTTCCACTCTGGCTGGTTTCCCACCAGCAAATACCTTGCTTATCCCCCATTACCTATCTAAGTGTCTTTCCCTTTATGTCATTCCCACACAAATTCTACTTATCCTCTGGATACAAACTGCATCCCCTCTAGAAAGCCTTTCCAGAATACTCCAGCCTACTCTAGCTCTCCCATTTTTGCACTCCTACAGTCCTTATTCCAGGACCACATACTTAGGCACTAGAGTTTCTTTCTACATTATGCTCTGTTGTTTTGTGGGAATAGTAAATACCAATGAGACTGTCAACTGTGAGAGCAAGGCAGAGACCCCTTCATCCTTGAATCTACCACAACATAGCACAAAGCAGGGGCTTCAGTAAAAGCTTAATAAAGACTTATTTGGTGGATAACTAAGATTAAAGTTAACTTAAATGCGAATTTTTAAAATTTTTTTTTGCTTTTTTTTGGAGGGGGGAAGGTAGGACAACTGGGGTTAAGTGACTTGCCCAAGGTCACATGGCTAGTTTTTGTGTTAGGTGTCTGAGGCTGAATTTGAATCCCGAATCCAGGGCCAGTGCTCTATTCACTTCATCACCTAGCTACCCCTTAAATGCTAATTTTATTAAATAAAAATGACTATAAAGAGGACCTAAATGCTTGTGTAAGCTTTTAATTCAGGTTCCCCAATACTGTCCAAATTGGAGTTTTATGTATGTATGACAAACACGTTCAAAGGAACAAACACTGCTATGAAGTAATAGATAAGCAGCCTAGGAGCAAAATGGAAACTAAAAATTAAGAGTAAAAATCTCGTCTCAGCTAGCAACATACTTTGTGACCCTGGGTAATTAATTTCTCAGAGCTTTAGTTTTCTCATCTCATAAATGAGGAGGATGGAACTGACTTCTGTTTAAAGGGTTCACAAGAAAAATCACAAAAACAGTTTAAATGATTTTAAAATATCAAAATTATGTAATAAAAATACTCATTATGGAATTCAATTGTTATTATTACTTATTACTATGACTGTTCAATCTCAAGGTATTTTTTTATTTTATGCTGACAGAAAAGCCAAAAAGACAGTGAACCAAGTTCAAGTTTCATTTTAGAATGAATGGGTCAGGGCTTACAGCTTCTTCTTTCGATGGAATGTCGAATTCTAATACAAGGGGCTTCAAAATTTTCAAATACTGTTCACATCAAATCAGCCTCAGCAGGAATGCTCACTGGTAGCACTAGAAAGTGTATTCATTAAAGAATGATTCTGCCTGACCAAGAAGTTCAAAGGATTAATCACTTAGCAATATCTTCTGTGTTACTCAGAGAGACAATTTACCATAAATAAGGGCCTGCACATTTGGTAATCACAGTACTAAGTCATACAGTGATGGAAAGAACCATTTCAGTCATCTAGTCCAACCCACACCTAAATGGGAATCTCCTTTACATCATCCCTGACAAGTAGTCAGCAAGCCTCCATATGAAGCAGTCAGAAATGGGAAATTTATTTCCTTTTGGAAGTAGTCCATTCCATTTTTGGACAGTCCTAATAGCTAGGAATTTGCTCTTTACCTTGAACCGAAGTCTGTTTCTTCAATTTTAATCAATTACATCCTCTGAGACCAAGAAAATTTCCTAAGGCAGAGCTGCTCTATGCCCCAACATGGGGCCAAACATGAAGCTAGTCACAGAATTAGACTCAAAATGGTACCACTAGAAAAGACCTTAGAAATAACAAGATTCTCTAAATTACTGCCCTCATCAGAGAGATGAAAAAAAAAATGAGTCTCAGAAAAGGGAAGTCACTTGTCTAAATTCATATAACTAGAAGTGAGACTAGAACCCAAGTCTCTTAAATCCTTGCAGTACTCATTCTATCACACCCCGTGCTTAACTAAAGACAAGACTAAGATAACTTTTAAATTAAAACAAATTACCATCTTTGGCTCCTTGAAGATCTGACTGTCAATCATGTCCCAAGCCCCCTGTCCTAAAGAGAGCATTCTTAACAGTAAAAGTAGATCAGGACTTTCCTGTAAATACAGAAATAAAGAAAAATCTGTTTAATCGCTCTCATTCTATTGGTTTACAATCTTTAACCAGTGCACTTTTATCAGAAACTGGCTTAGTTTCACTTATTGCTAAAAGTATCAGCTTTACAGAACCAAGAAAACAGCCTATATGACCACACAATATAATGACAACAATGAAAGATATCCAAATGCTAATCAATACAGTGACTTCAGAAGACCAACAGGGAAATATATTTCCCACTTTTCTGGCAAAGAGGTGATGGTGCAGACTTATGCAGGTACCATCAGACATGGTCAATGTCTCTTCATTTTGCTTAACTACAATATTCTATTATAAAGAAGAGTTCTTCTAAAGGTAGGAGGCATCAATGAGAAGTGGTAATGATATTAATAAAGTTTCAGTTCAATTAAAAAAGTGTCAGCTTTACCCTCTATTCATATGCACTGGTTATTTCTACCAAAAAAATATATATATCAACCTTTCAATCAAGGCAGGTAAATTATTCCTTTTACATGAGCTTTTATTTAATTACATTTTCTTTTTCAATTAACCAAAATCCTTTCCCACCTACCTGCCTCTAATTAAAAGAGAAAGAAAAACAAGGCCTTTCAATATATATGTACAGTCAAGCAAAATTCCAACATTGGCCATATCCAAAAAATATATCTGTCTCAATCTATACTAAATCCTGTCAGGAGGTGGGCAGCTTGTCTCATCATGAATCCTCTACGACTATGGCTGGTCACTGGATGGATCAGAGTTCTTGAGCCTTCCAAAATCATTTGCTTTTATATTATTGTTATGGTATAAACTGTTCTCCTGTTTCTGCTCACTTCCCTCTGCATCAGTTCATACATGTCTTAAGTTTCTCTGAAACTGTTCCTATCATCATTTCTTACAGCATAATAATATTACATCACATTTATACACTACAGTTTGTTCAATCCTTCTTTAAGAGATGGACACACTCTCAGTTTCCAGTTTTTTGTCACCACAAAAAGAGCTGCTATCAGTATTTTGATTTTCCTTTTTTTTTTTTTTTTTTTGTTATCTTTAAGACAGAAACCCAGTAATGGTAATGTCAGGTCAAATGCACAGTTTAATAGCTTTTGGGGTAGAGTTATGAATAGCTTTCTCGAATGGCTGGGTCAGTTCACAGACCTACCAATAGTGCATTAATATACCTATTTTCCCATAGCCCCACCAGTATGTCATTTTCCTTTTCTGGTCATCTTTTCCAATCCAATGGGGGTGAGGTGGAACCCTCAAGGCTGTTCTAATTTGCATTTCTCTAATTATTAGTGATCAGAGCATTCTTTCATATGGCTTTTGATACCTTGGACTTCAACTTCTTAGAAAATGCTTGTTCACATCAGTTGACCATTTATCAACTAGGGGATAGCTCTTATTCTTTTAAATTTGAATCAGTTCCCTATATATTAGAAATGAGACCTTTATCAGAGAAACTTGCTACAAAAATTTTTCCTCTTTATACATGGGCTTTTATTTTAAGCCACTTTAGTAGACATGAGAAGTATATACGTAAAACATCTACTCCCAAATACTCTTTAGGCATCTGTCACTAGCTGAACAAGAACTGATAGCTGCTTCTGTCAGCTAGCTTGGTTTTGATAACAAAGTCAAGTCTAACTCAGGGTTATGTCCTCACCAATTTCTGCCACTCACCCTGGGTAAGGTTTCCTGACCCACCAGTTCTTGCAGATGTCTTATGGTGCTCAAGGACAGGGTATTAATCGCAAAGGGATCACATAGAATCATAGACAAATCACTGAAAGGAACAAGTGATAAGTTTATATTTCCAGATTAAAGTCATCCCACACAGAGCTAACATTCGATCTATTCATCTTCTTAAAGAAACATTACTTCATTTTTAATCAATGGTCATAGCACAGTCCCAGGAGAGGAAAGTACTTAAACTAAGACTCACAGAAAGTTAGTGCTATTTAAAGCAGTGGTATCAAACTGGAGCAGGGGCCACAAAACTGAACATAAGGATCCCTGTAGTCTCATATTCACAAAAATCACATGTTAACCATAAATTATGTTTTCAGTTATTTTGTTAAATATTTCCTAAACATGCTAATCTGGTCTGGGCTGCCTGTTTTCTTTGACACCTCTGCTCTAAAGGACATCAGAGAATCTCTAAATGAACTCCCTCAATTTAGAGAAGACAGTGAGAAATCCCAAAAGAGAATGTGACCTGCCCAAGATTGCACAACTAGTTAATGGCAGAACTGAGACCAGAACATACATCTCTTGACTTCTAGTTAACTGATATTTCCACTACACCACACTGTACTTTCAGAACCATTCATCTACAATCTACAGACTGGGCTTCAAGTAAACAAATCTGTTTGCACCAGCTAGAAGTATTATTTCTGGACAGAACAATCAGATGATCCTTAAAAAAAAAAAAAAAAAGAAAAGAAAAAAAACAAAAACCCAAAAAGCCTTGCAGCATTTCTGAATTTTTTTTTCAAATCTTATTAGGTATAGTTTATCACTGATGTGAACAATCTTTAAGAGACGAAAATAAGAATTACTTTATCTACTCAATTTGATCACCTATTAAGTCAAACTTTGGTTCTAAAAGTCTTACTCGGGTTTGAAGTTGGGTAAAAATCAGGTACCTCAAATTCTGAATCCTTCCAGTAATCATGATAAGAATAATACATAAAAGTTAAGTGAACATTTATCAAGCATTGTCCCACAAAGGACACCCTATTTAATAGAATATTTAATACCATGGAAAACACCTTATAAAAATTCTCCTTGCAAGACTATAAAAAAGTTCAAAAGACAAAGAAATGCAAGATAATTGGACCCAAACCCCCTAATTATCACAGTAAAGTTTAAAATCCACTCCTTACAACTAGAATCAGGTACATAAACACTAAAAAAGCAAGGTCTTGTCAGTCCCTGTTTGAAAGGAAGTGATGCCTAAGATAAAACCCCATAAACAAATTTATTAATTAAGAGTGACACTATGCTAGGGAAAGGTGTGGGAGGAAAGAGTAATTTACTTAATAGGCTATTATAACGATAGCAAAGGCTGAAAGAATCATTGTTCAGATCTGGAAAGAACCTCAGAGATCATTTATTTCAATCCTCTAATTTAAAGATGAGGAAACTGAGGCCTAGGGAGGTTAAGTGACTTGCCAAAATCACCACAGTAGGACGAGCCAGAACCAAGATTCATACTGAGGTCTTTTGGCATCAAATTCATCACTCTTTCTACTATATCATTCTACTAATGCTGTTTGTGCCATATGTGCCTGAGACAATTACACTCACCCCAGCACTTGCTCCTGACCTTTCTTTACTCCATCCAGGAATCCTTGCAGCTCCCGAGCTCTCTTATTATCAACAAACTTTTCTCGGATGCAAGCATCAAGACACCAGGTAAACTGTGCAGTGAATAAATCACAAAGATAAACTCAAAAGATATATCTTCTAATTACAGGGTTATAGACAGGCTTTTTTTCTAAATATAACCAAGTTTCACCAATTCATCCTTTGTTATTTGGCTAAACCAAACCTTGTAACATAAATATTCTAGGTATTATAAAAAAATGCTATTTTTTCAAAGATTAATTTGCTGATACTAAAGAATGTTCAAATATTTCTCTAATTAGAATTACTTAAGACACAAAGAAAAGCAAATACTTGTAGTTATTCAATAAACATGAAAAAGTTAGTATACTATTTTGCAGAACTAGCTTTGAAATTTTAAGAGAAAATTGAGACAAGGACATTACTCTCCTTCTATGAATAAAATTGAAGTATTAGAGCTCCATAAGGTTAAAAGCCTAAGTCAAAACTGATTAGGCATTAATGACCAATCTCAGTCCAATGAATTAAAAAACAATTATTAAGCACTTACTTTATGCCAAGCCCTGCACTAGGCATTAAGTGTTCACATATAAAGGATGAAATAATCCCTCCTTGCAAAGAGCTTATATAAGGTCCAAAAAACTGATGATAAAACACAGGTCTCTCCTATCAGTACAGAAGATGGGGGCTCCAGATATAGAATACAGTTGATAGATATACACTGCCAAACTCAGCAGGTGTGCCAGCTTGTTTTTTTTTTTAAGTGAGAAAGACAGGTTCAATTAGTGGATAGGAATTAAGGGGGAAATAACTGTATTAAAAACAAAGGGTATCAGTAAAATAACCACAAAAAGCATTTAACTGCTTATTTTGGCAGAGTGGCAAAATTTAGGTTGGAGAACCAGAAGGCTAAGTTAAATCTGAGGGTCTATTAAAATGCAGAAAGAGGTCAATGTGGGAATTTGTTTTGTTGGGCTACATATAATTTGTTATGAGGGTTTTATTTTTCATTTTTCCTTTATTATTCAATTGGTGAGGGGATTATGGGGAGAGAAAAGTGGGAAAGATAAAAAATGCTTGTAAAAATAAATAATACAGGGGTGGCTAGGTGGCACAGTGAGTAGAACACTGGCCCTGGAGCCAGGAGGACCTGAGTTCAAATCTGGCCTCAGACACTTAACACTTACTAGCCGTGACCTTGGGCAAGTCACTTAACCCCAATTGCCCTGCCCTTCCCCCTCCAAAAAGAAAAAAAAATAATACATTAAAAAATAATCTCAAACAAAAAAGTTTGGAGGGTCTGCAGGTGACTTTTTTCCCCCCAAAGTAGAGATGACCCTTTCTCTTCATCACTCTTCAGATAGTATCACTTTATACATGTAGAGAAGTTTGAAGTGATCAGAAAGATGTGTCAGTTCAGAATATGGATGCTGTCTCCTACACTTCTTACCCTTCTGAGAAATGTTTTAAGAGGAGAAACTTATAGACACACTTTAGTTTTTCTCATTTCTAAAATAGGAACAATTAAGTTCTAGGGTAGCAAGGAAAATGTTAGCAAGGGCTCTCTGATACTTTGTTCCCTTTAAAATTAACTAATTCCATAAGCAGTGGGCCCTCCTTCCCTACAACTCCTCCCCAAGCTCCAGGACAGGGGCTTGATTGGGAAGCATTAAGATGTGGTCTAATGCTTCCTGTAACTATCATTCACCATCTGTTTGAGCTACTGTAATCTTAGCAATGAGCCCCACATAAGTGTTTTTCAAACTCAATACTTTAGGGCAGCAGCTCTCAACCTGTGGGTCGCAACCCCTTTGGGGGTCAAGCGACCCTCTCACAGGGGTCACCTAAGACCATCGGAAAACACTCCTCTATCATCTCCAGGTGGGTCCGCCCACACGCAGATACGCCAAGATATGCCCACATAGGCATTAGGAAGGTTGAGAACCACTGTTTTACAGCAATTCAAAGGTTAAAAATAGTGGTTTACAACTGGAATTTGTTTCTCATCAATGTTAATTAGCTCATCATAATCAGTAAGATTAAAACTAGCAGAAGTACTAAGAGGTAAGAAAGAGGATATGAAAGTCCAATCAGTCTAGGGAAATCCTTACTGACCCAGTAACTCAGAAACTGAAACAGCAGATGTCATCATGATCTTGTCTATGATGATGTCAGCATTTTTGCCATTTGGGATCACGTGACAGGGCCACCAGATGCTTAACAGCCTCCATGTGGCAGGTGCTGACATATTAATATAAACCTGATAGAGGTCCCATAGCATTCATATCTGGTACCTTGTGGCAGGGATCCACCATGCAAATATCACTGATGTCCAGGTCATGTAATGACATTAGCAGCTCAGCCCTCAAGGTACAGTAATGGACATTCCTTGTCCTCAAGAATAAGGTCCGAAGGAACTGCAACACCATGTCATAGAGTTTCACATTCTTCCCAATCATCTGTGTCAGTTTTTGTACTACCTAAGTTCAAAGTCCATCCAAAAGAAAAGAAAAAGAAATTATTTATTCCTCTAAAAGAAGTCACATTGATATTGCTCAATATAATATGCAACTGACAGCAGGTGTTCCATCCATGTTTTCATGCTTACCAAAGAGAACCATTCCAATGCAGGGGAAGAGTCATGCAGGCCTCCAGGCTGCCCTCAGACATCTCTTACTACCCTAATCTCAATTTCTTTATGTTTGCCAACTGATGTGATGTCTCTATTCCCCCAGATTGTCTGTCTGTACAAATGTGTAAACAAATGTCAGTGACACGTTAAGTATGAACTATTCAATTACCTCAAATCAACCAAATGGTTATTTGGGTTTCTATTAATTCATTTCATGATTGTGAAAAAATGAAAAAATGCCTATGTTTTTTAGAAGTGATCCAAAGGACAACAGAAAAATGTTCTGGAGGCCTAAATAATATGTAGCATATTACCAAGGAGTCTATCGGGGCATGACTTAAAAAAAAAAAAAAGAGGTGGACTGGTCATGTAGGGAGGCTACAGAGTACCTGAGTAAAGAACTGAAATGTAGAGCACAAGTGTCAGAACAGATTAAAATGTAACTGGAAAGAGTTTAATAAAATAAATGAAAATACAATACAACACAGATAATGCTGCAGAGAATCCAAGTCTATTTGAGTCTGACACACTAGTGTGGAAGATCATGCACTGCTGAACTGAGTCACCTCACAAGAGATCAGGAGAAGGAAGGGATGACTGTGTAACTGGTGCAGAGTGAGGGCCCAGGAAAGAACTTCAGGGTACAGAGAAGAGGCCAGTGAGGAGGAAGCACAGTGTTAGTGGTTTTAACACAGAGAAAAACATGGAATGACAAAAGGTTATGATCTTCAAAGGAATTTCATCATCCATGGCAACAAAGTGGATCCTTGCAGGTAATGACAAGATAAAAGGTAGGACCACATCTGTGGGTAGCACAGAAGTATAAGACATAGAGTTCCCTAGAAGGGAATGTAGAAAGTACCTTGTTCAAATCACTCATTTTACAGAGGAGGAAACTGAGGCCCAGAGAGGTAAAATAACTTCACCGAGGTCCTTTTCTAACCATACTTCTCGTCTTCTGGACTCTACCTACTATGGAGCAAGGATCTGGAAATGATTACTTTTGACTGATACTTTGGTTGGGTCAGGGCAGGATCTGAAACAATAGTCCTCAGCCTTCAAATCAGGATCAGAGTCAGGGGATGCTTGAAGCTCAGAAAGGTATTCTGATACCAGCAATGAGAGCTAGAATTTATATGGTGCCTGACAAGTGACAGATTTGTTACAATTATTATCTCACTTGATCCTCACAATAACCCTCGGAAGTAGATATTGTTATTGGATAATAACACTTTACTGATGGGAAAACTGAGGAAGGCAGTGGTTAAATGATGGGCCCAAGGTCACATAATTAAAAAGTGTCTGAGGCTGCGGTTTTTCTTTCTTTCTTTTTTTTTATGTGATGGAGGAAATATAAAATGCTTGTTAACTGAAAAAGAACGTAATTTGGAAAACAAAAAACAAAGAGCCAAAATCTACCTCTGCAACTGCTTCTTAGTTATACTTTATGGTGGACAATAAAACAAATCTCATCTCCCTGCCTTATAACAGGCCTTCAAAAAACTTAAAAATATGCCATGGAGGCAGTTAAGTGGCACACTGGATAGACATGTGACACCTAATAGTTGTGTGACCCTGAGCAAGTCACTTAACTTCAACTACCTTGCCAAAAAAACAGCTTTCATGGCTCCCTTACACACCATTTTTTCCCCGAAAACTAAACAATCCTAGGTCCTTCAAATGATTTTCCTAAGATAAGGTCTCACCACCCCTCATCATCATGGTCCCTTTATCTGACAAGTGTCCATCTTATCAATGGTCTTTCTTAATATGTGGCACCAGATCTGAACATACTCCTCCAGAGGTGGCCTGTCTGGGTCTGAGAACAGCAGGTGGGACTACTGCCTCCCACATTCTAGAAGATGCTGTGCCTCCCCGGGCTTACTGATCCGTTCACAGGCCTCCATGGGATTTTTCCATCCTTCTCCACTCCTCCCGATGTGCATCATGCCTGAAATTCTTGAAATTAGACTCATTCCTTTGAATCAAGTCAAATTCCTAGTTAAAAATCACATCTGTTCTCTAAAGAAGGAGTATGTTAAGCAGCTTTATGATTAGGCATTGTTACATTACCACCAATCAGTGCGGCAGATTAGCTCAGAATGAAGTCCAGGAAAGCCACCCTGTGGGCATTTAAGGCCAAGCTGATGGACATTAGGAGGGGACAGAATACCACATAGGAAGTATGGCATAAACAGAGAAGCAGGGCAAGGAATTACAATGTAAATACACATTTCCCTTTGGTCCTCACCTCCCCTTGACGTCTTGTTTTAGGAGATGGACTAAAGAAATTATGCAGGACAGATACTTCATTGCTGAACAGGATGTTCTCCTTTTCCAAGATGTATTGTTTGAGCAATGGAGAAACTTCATCACCAAACAGAGCTTGGTTATCCTGCCAAATCTGCCGCTTTACCTCGACAGCACAAGCCCGATACAGTTCCTTGTCAGCCATCACCAGCTTCAACTTTTTTTCAGGAACCTGCAATAACACTTGTTATCAATGTTTTCTCTTGATTAGCTTTTAAATGAAATACTATGAATCCAGTTGACACAACAACCCATCTCCAAAGAAGGTTGCTAAATTTCCTCCTAAAATTTAGGTAGAGTACCCAAAATGCAAAATAACAGCAACAGTAATGACAGCACTAATTTTAACATTTCTTAACTAAAATCAAATAACTTCTTAAATTTTCTTTTTCAGAAGGACTACAGACCAAATTTCTAATTTCCAAAATTCAAAATCCTTTGGATTTTATATAACTATTGAAGAGAAATACAGGATGGGGGAGGGAGGGGAGTGTAATTTTTCTTTCAAAGTAAATCCATGCACACACATATTACTTCAAGAGGTGGAAAAAACAAGGCATTCTTTGAGCCAGACTATAATAAATGTTCTCATAGAGCAAGCGAAGGCAAACTAAGTGAGAAACTGGATCTGCACCATAACAGCTAACAAACACCAATACACTGAGATCCTGTCTGGAAGCCGTAAGAAGACGTGTCAATCAGCTAGCACTGATTAGATGACTACCAGGTGCCCCAAGTGTACTACTTGATTTTACCTTTGGCAAGTGTTTCATTACACACATCACCACTGGCTGGAGGGAGGGCATTTTCACCAGGGAAAAACTTTTCTCCAAGAGATCTTCTAGCTTCTTGTACCTAGAAATACAATAGGTGATAATTATAATGGACTCATCTACTCTAAATCCAAATTGAAGCATACTTTTAAAATCTTTATTTTTTTCTTATTTTTTGTCTGTTTTCTTTTGCAACATGGCTAATATGGAAATTTTTTTACATGACTTCACATGTATAATCCATATTAAATTGCTTGCCTTCTTGAGGGAAGAGGGTAGGAATTTGTAACTTAAAATTTTAAAAAATGACTGTTAAAAATGTTTTTACCTGTGAATTGAGAATTAAGGAAATAAAAAATATATGAAATGTTGGAAAAAAAATTAAAAATAGATTCACTCTAGTTTTCTGGTTGTTAGTTTAACAAGCAGAAAGGGCTAAGAAGTAAAACTACAGAATAAGATCAAGAAAATGGGGGTTGTTCCCTATGTCTACACTCAGACTGCTGTTAACTAGAACAAGAGTCTGAAGGCAATAAGGATAATTATCCACTGACTGAGATAGCCAAAAGAGCTTTTTGGTTCTTAGGATTTTTACCTTTCTTCAACCTTTCCTTCGGCAGCAATGGCAGACACTCTCTCCAACAATTTGTCTCTCAGCTCATCAAAAACTGACTGGTGGAACTCTAACCGAGGTGTCCCATGCAGGTCCAAGAAAGGCAGAGCAGACTGTAATGATGGCAGTAGGACACCATTCTCTGTCTAGTAAAGCAAAAGTTGGTGTTAAATAAAATTCATCTCATAGAGGAAGCACAAAAAAAGGAGAAACAAACACATTTAACTCTGCCCAATACAAACTATGAACAAGGTCTTTTGAGAATAGACATTTCCCAAATCTTTTCAGTTATTGAATAATACAAATCACTAGCAAGAAACTCAGAAAGAGTACTTGACTTGGGAGTCAGAGATCTGGGTTCAAATCTTCTCTTCTGAGTTACTAGCTGTAAGACTATGGGCAAGCCAAAATCTCTCTGAGTCTGTCTTCATCTGCAAAATAAAGTTAATGGTATCTATCTCATTGTCATGAGGATCAAACCAGAACATAATGTATGTCAAGTGCTTTAAACGATTTAAAGTGCTATTATACATAATATGTATTAAGTAGGTGTTTGAAGTAGAAAGCACCAGGGTTTGGAATCAGGAAGACATGAGTTCAAATCTGGTCTCAGACATATACTAGCTGTGTGACCCTAGGCAAGTCACTTAACCCTGTTTGCCCCAGTTTTTCATCTGTAAAAATAAACTGGAGAAGGAAATGGCAAACCACTCCAATATCTCTGCCAAGAAAATCCCAACTGAGGGCATGAAGAGTTGGACATGACTGAAAAATGAACAAGAAGCAATAGTATACCCATACCTCACAAGACAGTCCAAAGATGGTGACTATAACATCACTCCAATTATCACTAAACACTGTTCCTTTCAGGTGGGGAACAAAGGCAAATCCCCACAAAAAATTAATTCATCCTCTAGATTTACTTCCAAATTCCTCATTGATCTAGTCCAACTTCTTAATTTTACAGAGGAAAATTGAGGCTCAGAGAGAGGAAGTGATTTACCTACACATAACACAGTGACAGTAATAGAGTTGGAATCCAAATCCAGGTCCCCTAATGTCTAGCCCACGGCTCTAATTTCAAGTACAAAGTCAGGTACAGATTGTTGTTTGTCCTTTATTCTTGAAGAGAACCATGATTTCAGGGAGGTGATGCCATCTCATGCAAATTGGATTTAAGAGTGGGTGGTCTGTATTAAGTCATCAGTCTCACTTCCTCCTCTGGAGCCATCTGGGTCCAGTGGCAAGATATATCAATGAATGCATGTTAGGTCATCCCAGCGTATAGAGTGCTGGGCTAGGAATCAAAATCTGGGTTTAAATCCTGACCATGGGCAGTTCATTCATTCACAGTATAAATACCTTGGTGTGGTGAAATAAACAGCAACCTGAAGGTCAGGAAACTTTGGTTCCACTCTTGACTGATACTAGCATTCATTGTGACCCTGAAATTACTTCCCATCTATGGGATTCAATTTCCCCATTAGTCAAATGAAGGTATCAGGCTAGGTGATACTTAAGGGCCCTTCAAGCTCTGACACTCTATGTGTCAATCTTTACTCTTTGAACTCTTGGGAGAGGAGAAAGGAAGTAAGTTCAACTGGCAATGGAAGGAGTCAAACATACTTGTGAAGTGACTAGAACCTAAATCTAGTCCCCAAGGCCAATCAGTTGTAGTACTCACAAAGGAAAAGGTCTATTCACACTTTCTTCACTTGTAAAAAGCTGAAGGGTGATTTGAAAACCAATCCTCTAGTTCTGGGGTATATGATCATAGATTAAGAGCTAGATTGGGCATTAGACGTCAACTAGTTCAACCTCCTCAACTGAAGCCAAGAAAAGTTAAGTTGTATGGGGTCAGGATTTAAATCCAGCTCTTCCAGATCCCAAGCCCAGCACTCTTATCTACTGTTCAACCTAGCTGTTTACACATTCCTTAGATCTAATAGCTCATTGCTCTGTGCTACATCTCTGGGCCCCATGCTCCCTGTGTTCTGAGGAAACAAAGTTAAGCAAAGCTTCCCTTGGCTCTCCTAATGAGTATATCTGGAAATTAAATTACTAAAAAAAAAAAAAAAAACAGGGGCAGCTACATGGTGCAATGAATAGAGCACCGGCCCTGGAGTCAGGAGGACCTGAGTTCAAATTTGGCCTCAGATACTTAACACAAAAACCTAGCCTTGTGACCTAGGGCAAGTCACTTAACCCCAATTGCCCTCCAAAAAGCAAAAAAACCAAAAAAACCCAACAAACTGGGACATCACTAGTCCCACATTTTCCCTTTCTCCATGGTCTTTTATAGATCACTAACAGTGACATAACAATCATATTTACCAGCTCTCTAAGTACCCTAGAATTGTACTTCATTTAGGCCTGGTGATTTGAACAAGGGCAGCCTGGTCCTTCCTTACTACATCCCTACTCATCTCAGTTTTCAACTCGCTAGTAAAATTTTTGTTTTGTCCTTTTGGAATCTAAAGTCCTTGGTTGAGAGGAAAAAAAAAAAGTTGAATGATTCTGCCTTTTGTATTCTCTATTCTCGACATCCCGGCTATCCTAAGGACAGTCTCAACCCTTCTTTGATCTTTCTTTTTTTGTCCAATATAGCTAAAACAATCAAACCTTTTTGGTATCCAAAGAATTTCTCAGAACTGAAACTATTCTCACTTTACAGTGCCAAACTTTTTTTTATTTATCCTCAATTACCTGCTTTCGGCACATGAGTTTTAGTGGATTTGTAAGCTCAATTTCAACATAGAAGGAAAAAAAAGGTAATGTGAAGAAATTTAATCTTATGCTACTTTAAAATAAAGCGGGAACTAACAATATCAAATCACATCTGAAATATTGCATCCAGTTCTGAGCACCACAGAAGGGAATTAATAAATTGTAAAGAATCCATAGAATAATCAGAATAATCGAGGCCTAGAAATGTTGTCATACAATTAGTGGTTTAAGTCCCTGGGGATGCTGAGAATGGATTAAAGACTTAGAGGGGCATGTTAACCAGCTTCCAGTGTTTGAAGGACTGTCATCTACCAGACAAATTAGGTATGTTCTTCTTGGACCCAGAAGGGATAACTTAAAGCAATGGATGAAAGTGATGTAGATTTAGGCTTAATGTAAAGTGAAAAGTCGCTAACAACTAAAGCTGACTAAATGTGAATTGGGTGGCTTTGGGAAGCAGTGGTTTCTTCCTCATTTAAAAATCTTCCGGCACAATGGGTGGATGGTTATGTTGTACTGAGAATTCAGGCCCTGGCTGGCCTGGATGACTGAGCCCTGAGGTCTCTTACACCTCGGAGATCCTATCACTCTGAGCTTTGGGTCTGGAAAGGAAGGAAGCACCGACTCTTAGAGGCCGGTACTGAGGGGCCTGGGGATCCCGCACCTGGAACTGCTCGATGGCTTTGAGGGGCTCGGTGCAGTTGGTCAGTGTCTCCTTCAGGTCCTCGCCGTTGGCCACCCCCAGGTCCTGCAACCCGGCGAACATGGAGGAAGCCCCGGCGCCAGCCCCTGAGGCTGCGGTGGCCCCAGCTCCAGCCCCAGCTCCCGAGCCTGGCCCCTGACGGGCCTTTGCCTCCTGCGCCCCATCTGCTCGTTCGCCTCCAGCTGCTGCCGCCGTTGCCCCAGAACCACGCTCTCCTGGCCCTCGGGAACCTGCAGTCCCAGCCCCGGCCCCGGGCCCGGGTCCAGGTTTTTCCCCGACTCCCTCCAGTTCGACTAGCGCCCGCTCCAAGCAAGCCCAGCCCTTCCGTCCCGTCTCACGGAGTTTCCGGTCCTTCCTTCGTCCTTCCGCCTGGAAACACTATCCTAGCACCAAGGTTCCCGGGATCGACCTCCCAGGCTTCGCATAAGTGCCCGGATGTTCCTCCCAGAGGTGTTTCCGCTGACGTCACTGACTTTCCTCCCACCTCTTCCTTTCCAGGCCCTTCACATACTTACCCCAAACCTTTTCAATTGATAATCAGTGTACTAGGCTCCTTCTTTTTCCTACCTCAGACCATTGACTTCTCCATGAGACCCTGGGCGAGTCACTTCCCTTGCCCTGTACCTCAGTTTCTTCATTTGCAAAATGAGGGCGTTGCACTGTGTCTGACATTCTGGAACTGGGTCTCGACCCCACCCTCCTCTTTCTCCCCCCCCGCCCCGGCCAGACGAGGCCTCTAGCTTGTGCCCCCGCTCACTCGGAGTGCCCTCAACCCCTTCCTCCCTCAGCCTGACACTTCCTGCCCACCATGGCATCCATTTAGGGACAAATTGGGCTAAATTACTTAACCCATCCGACTCTCGTGGTTCTGTGGGTCTGTGGAATTGCCAGTCAACAAACATTTCTGAAGCCCCTTGCTATGTGCCTGGCACCATTCTAATTGTGGAGACAAAAAAAAAGGTCCTGCCCTCAAGGAGCTTACATTCTAATGGAGGGGACAGCAAAAATAAATCGGGACACATAAGTACAGAGTGCATGGAAGGTAATCTGAAAGGGAGAACACTAGCGGCTTGTTGCGGGTGGAGGAAAAAAAGGTCTTTTGAAAATTATGAAAACTAATAATAATAATAATAGCCAACATTTATGTAGCGCTTACTATGTGCTAAGTGCTTTTCGATTATTATCTCATTTGGGTCTGACAGCCACCCTGGGAAGTAGGTACTATTATTATCACTATTACAGATAAGGAAACTGAGGCAAGCAGGTTAAGTGACTTGCTCAAGGTCACACAACTAGTGTCTTGACTCCAGGCCCAGGGCTCAATCCACTGTACCATCTAGCTGCCCCAAAACCCTTTAAAAAGTAGTTAATAAAGCTATTACCTCTAGTCTTGGTTCTGTTCTTTCTCACTTAGGAAGTATTCTCACACAGAATACTTTCTGGCTGTGGGACCTTGGCTGAGTCACTTTCTCTCTCAGTTTCCTCATATATGGAATAGAGATAATATTACTTTCACTATGTATCTTCCTGAATTGTGATGAAAGTGCTTTGGAAACTTTATAGATATATATATTTTTATATATATATATATTTTTTGAAATGTGAAGTATTATTGATTGTATAGCAACAGTCTTATTAGTATTCTTACTTTCGTCACCCCTTTAAAACCCACCCAATCTATGCCTTTTCAACCTGTTTGATTCTTATCTATACACTCATAGATTATATTCATTGCAAGCACAATTCTAAATAAGTTTGTGAATTTATGCTCTGAACAGAGCATTTCTGAGTATCTCCAGCTGCAAACAATTATTTGTTTCTCATTGACAATCTCATTTATTATTTGCAGTTGCAACTTTTCTAAATTGCTCTTTTTTAAAGTGTAGCTTTTTGTGAATAAAATCATCACCTGGAATTTGGGAGTACAATTTTCCTTTATTATGATAAAAGTATATGTTTTATACATATTGTATGATAAAAAATTTGTACATTTTAGTTATCTACAGTTACAAAGATTAAATTCCTACCTATATATTTTTACCAAAAAAAAATGCACCTAAAATTTTTAAAAGCTATTTTCTCAATTTTTAACTAAACAAGAATTCATGATGAAATTATAAAAGTAAAATTCTAGTGAAAAACAAAAAGCAATTGCATTTTTGAGTGAATTTAAATGGTTTATTATAAGAGTTGCATTTTGTATATTTAGGCAATGTGATTTAACGTGATACATGTGATTTTTAATTTTTCTTTAAATTTTAATATTTAAATTTCAAAATTTTTCCTAAGAATAAATGTTTCCTTTTTCTATTTAGCAGGGAGTTTTTTGGAGTTTTTTTAATACAACAATACACATCCTATGTACAAATTTTTAGCTTTCTTGGGGATCCCCTACTTTCCATTCCTTCCCCTTCTCCCCTCCTCTCCTTTCCTATACTCTCCTCACCTCTGATCATTTCCCCTTTCCTTTCCTTTCTTCTCCCTTTTCTCTTTGCTGGAGAGCCTGAAAAAAAAAAAGGTGTTTTGTTTGTTTGTTTTTACCAGCTCTGAACCCACTTTTGGCAATCCTGGTAGCAGGTTAATTTGCACATATTTGGAAACTTTAGAGACATAGCTTTTGTTTTCCTTTCCATTCAGCAAATATCTGTAATGTGATTGTGTAATATTTGGGGTCATGTGAATTTGAGGAGATAAGAATCTGGTTTCAGAGGTAGCTGAGCCCTTTGATCAGGTTTTGAAATAAGCTCTTGTGGCTTGAGGTTGTCCTCCCCTCTTCCCCAACTTGGCACTTGTGGGTTGATTTTGCAGGGGGAGGGTCGACTTCTTCCAGCTATAGGTACTTTATCGGTTGGGACTCCTAAAACAATAGCTTAAGTGCCTCTATCATTAATAGTCAATAGACACAATCAGGTTAAAGTAAAGGCATATACTGTAATCTCTGCTTGGTTTCTGGAATTTTGCCCTGCAGTTAAGGACCCAGTGGGATTGCGTGTCTGTGTTAAATCCAGCACTAATCCCTGAGAGCACAAGGCTACCCCTATAGAGTGGAGAAATGATGCAGCCTATAAAAACAGAGCTGGTTAAAGCTTCCTTGCTGCTACGTATCATAAAGAGGCAAGCATTTATCAAGCACCACTGTGCAAAGTGCTTTACAAATATTATCTCATTTGATAATTATTAGGATTGGGCCTGTGAATGTACAGGGCCAGTTTGAGTGAGATAGGGAGATCCAGTCTCAAAAAATATTGGATAGAAGACTGGCCTCAAAGTCAGGAAGACTGGAGTTCAAGTTCTGGGCAAGTCAGTAAACCTTTTGGTCCTTGCAAGCCCCAGGTAGAGACAGTTTCCTCACTGGAGGTTCCTTACACTAATGAAATCACAGACGGATATTCCACTGAAGTCCTCTCCCAGTGCCAGGTTGCAGGTGACCTTGGGTTCTTGAAATTTAGGTCAGTGGAGTGCAAACCCTTGGCAAACTCTTCTAAGCTGGAAAGGCTTCAAATGGAAGTGCAGCACAGCGAAAGATTATGTCTGCTGCCTGATGAAAGATGGGGAGGCTCCTAACCAGAGGGCCGGCCATCAGCGACAGCAGCTCTTGAAATGGTCTGTTTTAAGTAAGAAGGGCTGCCATCTACACCAATAGGGACAGCAGCTACAATTTAAAAACCCCACAAACATCAGACCTTTAGAAGTTTGCAAGTATAATTAGTCACGTGAGAAGCAGCATGGTATGGTAGATAGAGCATTGTGCTTGAGTTTGAGAAGAACTGTATTCAAATTCTACCTCACTTACTTCATAGCTGTGTGACCTTGAGCAAGTGGATTTCTCTGGGCCTCAGTTTCCTCACATGTAAAATGAGAGGGCCCTTCCGGGTCTGAATCTATGAACATGAAAAAAAATGTTCCTTGTTATGCCCTCCTCTGAGGTGTGGCAGAGTGCCTTACTTAATCTGAGTACCAGCTCTGTCTCCACCTACTGAAATCTCCTATCATTTGAGATCTAATCTCCAATTCCAACCACAACCCAAAGATCTTTCCCCACTTCTCCCCTGTGCTCTGGTAGGCCTTTTTACATAGACAGAGTAAGAAAGAGCAAAATAGTCCATACCAGGGACGCTCTGGGTACTAATTACTATTTGCTAAGTAATGAATGACACAAAATACAGCTTTGTGGCCTGGCAATAGCTGTTCCTTTGACATTAGATTAATCAGCCTCCATATATGATCCAAAGGGACCTCTATTATGACCTCTATTATTAAGTATTTTCTAGGTGATGAGCTCCCTGAGGGTAGGGATTGTCCATTTCTGTCCCATTCATTTCTGCCTCTACTCACTATGAGGAATAGGGCTCTGCTCTATCTATAGGACAAACACTAAATGTTTGCTGAATTAATGCATGAATGAAAGAAGAGTACACATTTGTGTAGGTGTCCCATGTCAAAGTTGAGCTGTGATTTGTACCTCTTTGTTAAATTATCTTGCTTTTGTTTAGATCCTGACTTGACTTTCTAGGGGGGTCATTCTCTAGCTATTTTTTATGAGTACTGTAACCCCATAGACTGTGAGCTACTCCAAGGTGAAGACCTTATCTTCTGTTCCCTTTGTTTTCCCATACTGTGCCTAGCCAAAGGGAACCCTGCTCGGCTCAGTCGTGTCCATTTGCACAGTGACTCTTAGTTTAGTTGGGGGAATATGAAGAAAACCGGAAATCTATAACCACGCCTGCCTGCCCTGCCCTTCCTAGGTGCTCAGATATCAGTGAGACCTTACAAACCGAGCCAGGAGCTTCTAAAAACTCCAGCCCACACCTCAAAGATTGAGACTAAATCTGTGGTTCCAGGCTGGGATCATTCAACTTCCTAGTAGCACATAGCATCATAGATTTACTGGAAGAAAGCTTACAAGCCATCAGGTCTCAACCCCTCATTTAACAGATGCAGAAACTGAGGTCCAAGGACTTGTCTAGGGTCCCACAGCTAGTATCTCAGGCAGGGTTTGTACCTAAGTTTTCCTGTGCCTTATCCATTATACCACAGGGCCTCGCCTCCCCTGAGGATGTTGAATACCAGAGTCACAGGCCCAAAGCTCCAATCCATGCTCATGTTTGAGTCCAGAAGGGCAGGACTAGTCAGGGATATGGTTTACATTTGCGGACTATAAGCAGCCAACTCAAAACGACTGAATTGGGTGTGGGGAGCTGATTGTTAAATCATCAGTGTGAACATTTTCACCTCAGAAATAGGACTACAAACCAAGGCTTGATTTATTGTTTTGTGGTGGAGAAAATGTTAGTAATGCAAATTAAGCTTAAAAGTGTGTCATATCTACATTTTTACTCCCCAAAGATCTGGTTGTTAAACATTTACCAGCACACCTCGGTATGGAAGGTAGTTTCCTGACCCCCTCCCAGAATTATTCTCTTCAACTACTGGTTGCTAGTATATGAAACTATCATTAGACCTTCATTTTGAGGGGAGAAGCATTACCAAGAAACAGGTTCTGTTTAATAAGTAATATCCAAGGAACTTAAGATATTCAGTTCCTAACCCCTCCCACCAAGCTAATTTTATCACATCTTTCCTTTGTGAACAGAAGTTCCCGCATTGCCAGGGCACTGGGAGGTTAGGGAGGGGAGAGAAGACAGAAAGGATAGGTTATTTTTGCCAGAAGCCAGCTCTGCAGGAGGGCACTAGTGACTAGATGTTCCAGGAGAAAGGCCTGACCTCCCTATCCTCCCCTGACCATACCTCCAGGAACTCCTTCTCAGGGGACTGGGCCAGTTTGTCCTCCGGAGAACTCCTTTCTCTTTCAAAAGACAGCAGCTGCCAAGACCCCATTACCTTCGGGGATTAATAACAGAGGCGATGAAGGAACTCCCATGAGGTCTCAGAGACAGAGACCTTAAAGGCTGGTGACATCTGAGGAAACCGTATTCACTCTCTTGGCCTTAGACAATGAGCTGCACAGTGAGTCTGCCAATTCAGCCCAAAAAGGCCTAATCCAAGTTTGATAGGGGTTACACAAGTATCCCTTTATTAAAGAAAATGCATTTTACAGAATTTAAAATTTAGAAAATTGGTTGAGGATGGAATAATATTATTTTTTTGGCCCAGACCTGTGTTGTCATCAGTGTAAACTGCAGCAGAGGGAAACTCTTTCTACCAAAGTAGTCCATCACCTGCTTCATAACCTACTGTCTTTGATGGTTATTTGGAGGCACTGAGATGTTGTCATTGCCCAAGCATGTGAAAGAAGTATGTGTCAGAGGTCCTACTTGAACCCAAGACTTTCCAACTAAGGTTGACCCTCAAAATCCTCTTACATAATGCAAATAAAACCATTATGCTGAAGGTATAGTTAAACTGAGGGAGACCAAGTATTAGGGAGACCTCTGGGTAAAATGGGACTTTGCAATCAAACTATTACACATAAAAAACTAGAAATCCAATCTAATCCATCAAGCATTTGTTGAGCACCAATATAACATGGGTGGACTGGTCTATAGGGCAAGGCATAGGCAAAGTGAAACATAGGCAAATATTCCTTACCTTATTCCAGTCCCAGAACTGTGTGGAAACTTGGGGGTAGCCAGTTTCCTATTATGTGCGACAGCTCTGTGTGATGACAAGGAGTCTTCTAATTGGCTTCCAAGCTAGAACTGATAACTCAAGGGCTGCAGATACGGAGCTCAGTGTGATTATAAAAGGGGCAGTCAGCCCATCTCTCACTCTCTACCTTTTGGTCTTGAAATAGGAAGGCTCAGTTGCCTCCTATTTGACAGGTGAAGTTTCCCATTTAGCCTTGGTGGCTAGGAGTTCACAACTGCTTCTCTTTCATTGTCTGTCCTTTCCTTTGCTTAGATAGATGAACATTTCAAGATGGAAGTGATGATCTTATTAGTTTAGAAGACCCACCAGTAGTTGAAGGTGATTAATGGTAGTAGCAGTGATGTCCACCCAAGCAATAGTGGCTGTCAGGAGGGGAAGTGACTATAGATAGACACACAGTCATTTCAAAATAGTAGTAATTCAGGCATCGTGACTCCTCATAGCAGAAAGTAATGTCAGCTATGGGCTCTTAAAAGACCCTGATCCTTAGTGGAGAGCTACATGTAAAGGGAACTTTATGAGAATTCTACAAAAAGAGAATAGGACTTTCATGTCAGAGTTATCAATTTCCCCTTTGACAAACACGTTCTCTTCCTGTGTGCTTCATTACCATTAATTTATGTCCACTTTCCCCATGGACACTGTATGTATTTTGGGGAGAGTGTATCTCAGGTTTCTTTTGCAGGGGGATGCTTTGTCCCAACTGTTTTTACAACATGTTAGCAAATACCTTTTCTCAAAGCTAATTGAGAGTGCTGACAGATTCTTTTTTTTTTAATTTATTTTATTTTAGTTTAGTTTACATCATTCATTTCCACGAAATTTTGAGTTACACATTTTTCTCCCCATCTTTCCCCTACCCACCACCCCAAAACAGCCATCCCATTGTATAACTCCT